>PVKA01012653.1:0-13493 GCA_004027165.1 Ctenomys sociabilis | reverse complement strand
GAAGGATATATTGGCTGATTTTTTTGTTTTTGGTGCTGAGGACCAAACCCAGGGCTTCCAGCTTGCTAGGCAAGCATTCTACCATTGAGCCAAATCCCCGACTCTAAGATAAACATTTTCATTTCTTTTTTTTTCTTTTTTTGGCGGATCCAGGGATTGAACTCAGGCCCTTACGCTTGCCAGGGAAGCGCTTATTCCACTGAGCCATCTCCCCAGCCCCAAATAGTTTGGGGTTTTTTTTGTTGCTGTTGTGGTGGTTGCTGCTTTTTGGCAATACCAGGAATCAAACTCAGGACCTTGTACTTGCCAGGCAGGCACTTAAGCCGCTGAGCTATATCCCCGGCTACAGAGCCAGTTTCCCTGTGAAAATTTTATAGAGCAAAATCACAAGATGGGCACAACATCAACAAATGAGATGACAAGTATAGCGCTTAGCTAATGTTGGGAAGCTGGTGGTCCTATAGCAGGGATACATAGAAAGAACAAAGACATTTTTAGGAAGGGATGTATCTAAGGTTCCAGGCACTACCTGGGTGGCTGACGTCTATCTACCAGACCAGGTGGCACCCATGAGAGTACAATTCCAAGATACTGCTTCCCCTTGGGGAGGCATGCAGTCCTCTTCATCCAATCTCTGTGTTGATTTCTGGCCTCCAACCTTGGTGGTAATGTGCTCTCATCTTCCACACTGATTCCCCTGAGGGCACTGCCCTGCCTCACTGCGAATATTTTTCTACCTGACTCAACTGTCTATAATAGCAGCACACCTCCAATCCCAACACTTATGAGGCCGAGGCAGAAGGACCACAAGTTCGAGGCCAGCCCAGCTTACATAGGAAGTCCAAGGTCAGCCTGAGTTACATCATAAGATCCTGTCTCAAAAGCAAATAAATTTTCTTAAAAGCAAATAAAATTTTAAAGGAATGATTCTCAAGCATTGCACCCATACCAGCCTGAAGATGTTCCAGGAAAGCAGAACAAGGTGTAAATCCCCTCACATGAACACTCCTGAACTAGCAGGAGAAAGCCAGCCGAGCCTGAGCATTTCACTGACCCCATGCTACCCAAATCAAAGTCAGGATGCATGTACCTACCCAGCGTTATCTACATTATCATTTCCATTAAACATATGGCCAGGCAATCTAATGAAGAAGGCTGAGTGATGGCCACAGAATCAATAAAGTCTTTCTGAGCTTATCGATTTAGCATTCTCCATGCAGTAGAATTGATTTATGTCCTAGGATTTATTTTGATAACTCAATGATAACTCCACTATTCCTAAATTAATGTCATCTTTTCTTCAGGCCAAAATTTTTTCTAAGCAAGGGGAAAAACATCTTACATCAAACTGATTTTGCTAAGTAATTCCATGGCTAACAGGGTACCATAAATCACAGGGAACCATGTACCGCTATAATTATAAATCATCAGTGGCATGGAAGCGAACAACGGCGTCTATTTGTCAGGGTTGTGATTGCATGGAGTGGAGCCTCTTCCCTGTCAAAATTCGTATCTTCCCACAGAAACCCTATTGTCTAATGTACAATTTTATGAAAGCAATACATTGTTTAAAAGCTACATTAATTTCTATCTCACAATTTAAGCTTCTAGAATGGGTGAGACTGTAGGTTTCAAATCTTTAATGAGCATGATCTTATTGAGAGAAATAAGCCACTCTCTATGAGATGAAGATTCACCTCAGACCTACACAAGACAATCAATCAATACCATGTAAATGGGTGCATTGGAAAATGCTTTTTTTGGAAGAAAAATAATTCTGCATGTTGTAACCAATCTGCAAACCAGAGATAGACAGACAGACACAGAGACAGAAAGGGACAGAGAGAAAAAGGGGAATTTTTTTCAATAAAAGAGTGTCAGAATGGGATAGTCTGATTAGTCACAAGCTCCGTTGAGCCTCCCTCCCACATATCTCTGTAATATATCCAGTTCTCACCATCAGCACAGCCACCATCTGGTCCAGAGAAGCATCGAAGCTCCCTGGATGGCCCGACAGCCTCCTGGCTTCCCTCCCATCACCACTGCTGGCGTTTTCATTTTATTTGCTACGTTGCAGCCAGAGAGCTTTTTTTTCAAAAATGCAAATCTGATCACAACATGACCGCCTACCCCTTCCCATGGCTCACAGAAAAAAGAAAAATATGCTACCAAAATGGTTTGCGAGAGCCAGGCCGCCTCTCCACCCTCCCCCACCACAGCAGCCATCCCCTCCCCCCTTGCAGGCTGGCCTCACTCGACACCTCCTACACACCGCAGGGTCCCGCACACCACACATGTAGGCCCCTCAGCCCACACTGTGGATTGCCCCCCAGTCTTCCAGCTCCGAGATCAGTGTCACCACCTCTCCAGGAAAGATCTCTTGAGCCCTCAAGTGGGTCAGAACTTTCCACAAGCCAAGCCTTTCCTTCACAGCTCTGTTTCATTTCTGCTTTCCTGTCGTGACTGCTGCTCCCTGAGGGAAAGGCCAAGAGTCCTGACCTACTTCCTACTCCTTGGTTCTTGTCACAGCCCTGGCTTTCAGGGTCTACTGGTGGTGACTTCCTGACAGTCCAAGTTGGGGCACAGCTCTGGCATCAAGAAGAGCAGAAGTGTTCGCTGACATAGATAGGGTGAAGGAGGAATCCCAAGAACACAGCAAGGCCACTGGGAGGAGGGGGACCTGCCCAGCCACTCTTCAGAAGCCTCAGCTGCTGCTCTGACTACTGACTCACTTTCCTAACTAATGCAACTTCATTTTCAAAAAAAACTCCAAACCCACAGGAAAGCTGCAAAACATTATGCCCATGAACTGTCATCCACCCTTCACATACATTCATCCTTCATTCAAGAAATTCATCAACATTTTGCCATATCTGCTTTATCTTCCTACATACATGTGTGCACTTGTGGATATACTGCTATGCACATCTTCTTTTCTCCTCCTGCTGAACCATGTGAAACAAGGGGCAGTGTCACAACCATTTACCCCTGAAGCCCTCAGCACGCCTCTCCCAAATATAAGAACATTCCAAACCCTAATGACAAGCATCAAATTTGGGGAATTTATCACTGATAAATATTGTTGGACAATTCATATATAAATTTTACCAATTTACTCATGTATTTAAGCATCTTTTTAAAAAATGGCCAGTTTGAGGGCCGGCCTGATAGCTCAGCAGACTAAAGTGCATGCTTAAGAAGAGGGCAGCGGCGGGGCTTCATCCCCAGCTTGCCCGCTGGTCCCGCCCCTGGGGCGGGCTGAGAGGGCCGTTGAGACTGGGTGTGGTGGCGTGTGCCTGTAATCCCAGAGCTTGGGAGTCTGAAAACAAGAAAATCACTGAGTCCGATCTATATAGTGATACCCTATGTAGACCCTGTAACCCCTGTACTAAATGCATAAAAAAATAAAAATAAAAATTACCAGTTGGGCGGGCAACTTTAAAAATCTTGTCTCCAACTTAAAAAATAAATAAAATCTCACCTCCAAAATCCTCCAAAGGTTGCAAATTATTAAAACTTAATAAAACCCTCAAGTTTCAGGTAAAGTAAAATTTCTAGGGCTTCTCAGGACAGAAGCAAACTGCCTCTAGCACAATTCTAGGATTTGTTGGACCTCTCAGAAATCCTCTAGAAACAATCCCCTCAGATATTTTTTTTTTAAAAACCTGAAATCTGACCAAAAACATCTTTAATGCACTGAATTCATTCCCAAATAAAGGTTCCATCTCTCGACTGGACCAAAGTGAGCTGTGGAAAGTTCTAATAAGGGCAGCAACAGGGGCTGGTCTGGGACAAGCAAAGCAAGGGGACCTTTGGTAAATTAAGTGACCCAAGGGAGGCAGCCACACTCCAAAGACCATTTAAACTATTTATGATTACTGATGGGCCCTGAATTAGTTATAACTCCCTAAAGGAAAGATCTGGGCCCGATCACAAAGGAGTGCGGAGGAAGGCCACGCAGGGCTGCTGGAGGTCAGGCAGGAGAATGAGCTATTAGTCTGCATTAAGAGGCCAACACCGCGGTAATGGGGTGCTGGTATGTAATACAAATGCGGGCAGCCTGACCTTGACTGACATTCAGTCCCAGCGCTGCATCTCAAAAGGAAATAGAAGAGGCCACAGGAGGGCCCTGGGATGATTAGCACAGGAGTGCTCAAACTTTCCGAATGAGGAAACGTTTAATTACACAAGCATCGAGTTAGGAACAAGAGAGGAAAAAACTGGACCACGGTGTGCATGTAGGAAGGAAGGAAGCTGGAGATGCCTCAGTGAGACTCCAAGTGTTCTAAATTAGATTTCAATAAAAACTCCAAAAAGTTGCTTTGGGGAGAGAATTTTCAATAGCTCCACTGAACCTCTTCAGGAAATAAAAGGCTCCACCTCCACCAAGCAGCTCCAAAAACCTAAACAGCAGCCTGCTTGAAAGTGACAACAGATCTTAACACTTTCAGAGCTGCGTTTGCTCCAGGGAACTGGATACAATGGACCTGGTGCCATTGGTTGTGGCTCTTAGAACAGTGGCCATCAGCTAGAAAGGAGGCAGCTGTTCCAGTGCAAGGGGCAGGCAACAGTGAGCTCAGGACCACTTCCAGCCTGTCACCTGCCTTTGTGCGGTTTGGGAAGGTTTGCTGAAGTAGCAGCAAGTATTGTGTACTGTGTAGAGCTTCTTAATTTCACTACGCCAGCAGAATAGAGGAGCACAGTTGTAACAGAGACTTTGTGGCCCACAAATCCAAAATATTTGCTTTCTGGCCCTTTACCAAAGAAAGTCTAACCACTTCTGCCCTTCTGTGTTGTTTTAACTGTTTTCAGCGTGGCCAGGATGACTATGAATATTATATATAGTATGATACGTGGTCTACATGACCTATGATATACAGGATTGATGCTATCTATGTGTCCATACAATATACAATCCCCAGAAGGCTGCTGTTCCCAGATCCAGCCTCTGGGAGGCAGGGTTCCAGCCTAGGGCCCCGGCAAAGGAACGGAAGGAAGCTCCAGCGGTTGCTAAATGACCATACACCATGGCAGCCCCAGGCGGGCTGCCCAGCCGCCCACCAGATCCGTGGACAGACTAGAGGCGGCCCGCCTGGAAGCTTCGACTCCACAGCAGCGTTAGCAGAGCAGCCCAGGGTGTTCAGTGCCCCGGAGCTCTGAGTCAGTCACCGTGTGAAACACCCAGAAGCACAAGACATCACACACAGCTTCTTGTAAAACAAAACAAAAAAAGTTTCTGAATTTCAGAGGGAAATATCTTTTCATTCATGTACATATGGTAGGTAACATTGTGTATCCAATAAAAATAATAATTTTTGATGGTGATGATCTATTTTTGTAAAAAAAGAGAATAAAATCACAGAGCTAGAAATACCTTGACATTTATGAATATAGATTGTAGTGAAAACACATTTAAATATGTAACCTGAGTGGAATTACCCACATTCTATATTTATCTGCCCGGTCTGTAGCTTCTGTTTGCTAAGTAGGTTTAAAAGTTTCCCAAGATTGTGTTGCCATGCTCTGCCACTAGGGGGTAGCATGACCCATTATTTTACCTCTCTTTTCAGCCTTCCAACTACCCCCATAAAGACAGTAGCCTTGTTGAAAATTTTGAATATATATATTAAACGATTATGTATTGTGCAGTGCAATATATTACATATAATGCGCTAGATGTAGTGCTATGCAATATGTTATGTTATATATAGTATTGCATAATAGATAACATTACATTAAATAAATATAAGATTTTATACTGTATGTATGATATATAATTTGGGAAAAAATAGAGAATGTGTCCTACACAGAGGTAATTAAGGAAAGCTCATGGGAGCACAAAGAATTCAGTTAGAGTTCACGTGTTCCTCTCAGAAGAGTCAGAGTAGCATTACTTAAAGTTAAGGAGCAGAAGGTGCATAAAAGCCTGCCTGAGACTTTGAGAGGCCCAAAATCTAACTCTGAAACCAAGACACGCAGAGAGCTGCAAACCTGGGAGGCAGAGAGCCGCCCTTCTCACAGAAGCCTGAACCCAGGGGGGAGTCAGAGCTGCAGGTGAAACCAGGCCAGGAGTCCTCGGTCACAAAGGGCAATAAGCCACACTCCAGATAGCTCGGGGGTCACACACATGGAGTCTCAAAAAGTCTCAGTGGCTTTAAATTCATTTCCAAATTAAGACTAGTAGAAGCAGAAGGCAGGTGAAAACTCCAGCTTGTTCAGACACCCTGAGATATAAAACCCTGGGTGTTTGGGAGCAAGGAATCCAGATAATATTTCAGGTCAGTTCTAATATCTGTCCCATGGACCATTTCCCATGGAGAGAACCTACTGAACACCCTGGATGTGAAGAGCTTTCTGGAATCTGAATACCTGGGTGCACAGGAAATTTTTGTATTTTTAATTTTATGTATTTATTATTTGAGACAGGGTCTCACTATGCAGTTTTGTGCTCATTTTTTACAGCCCCCAGGCTGGTCTTCAACTCGAAGAGATCCTCCTGTCTTAACCTCCCCAGAGCTGGGATTACAGGCATGCACCACCATGCCCAGTTCTGGGGCCAGCACAGCCTATGGGGCCAAGAATGGAGCTCAGAACCTGGCGCCTGTCAGGCCCATGCCTCTGAGCCCTGTCTCCAGCCCCTGTGGGAAATCTTGAAGCTGGCTAAAGTTGCTTTCCGCACAGTCCGAGGATATAAGCATCATGTCTCTTGGAATGCATTGCATTTTCCCATGGACCACCTATAAATGACACAAGAGGTGGGTATTAATAGTCTCTCCACGTAAGGATGGAAAGCACAGCGTGAGTGACTCGCACAAGGCTGTACTAGTGAGTGATGGTAAAGGACTTATAAAGAAATTTCTCACTGCAGAACTGCCAGCTCTCTCCACTCCACTTGCCCCTTCCAAAAAGAAGCATTTCTCTAAGAGACAACAGGTGTGTGAGAAGGCAAGCTTCAAGGACCAAACAGATGTAAAGTTGGGCATGGTGGCACACACCTGTGATCCCAGCACTTGGAAAGCTTAGACAGGAGGATTGCCAGTTATGTTCTGGGTCAGCTTGGACTTTTTTTTTTTTTCATTTTTATTTTTACTTTTATTTTTTCAGCAGAACCAGGGATTGAACTCAGACCCTTGTGCTTGTGAAGTCATGGAGAGAAAAGAAGAGATTAAAAAAAAAAAAGTATTGGGCTCAGCAAGTAGGAAGGAGGAGGAGAGAGAGCAACACTAAACTTGGAAATGCAGCTCCAAAGCAAGTAAGAGGTGCCTGCCGGGGTTGGGGGCTGAAAGCTCCAGGAGAGTCTTCGCTTGGCCAAGGAAGGGTACAGGAAATGGGCCTGTGCTTGGTGGGGAAGCAATGAACAGCTGTGCCGCAAAGGCAGGAAGAAGGCAGATTTCTCGTCTGGCTGACTGGCAAAGGGGTGCAGTGGGAGTAGGGGGTTCAAGGAGCAGCACAGAAACGAGGAAGCTGCGCGTGTCCAAATGAAGTTTCTCTCCTGAGCTGCACAGAGCTGCAAACCTCCCTAATCCTGAGCAGCAAATGCCCAGAAAGTTTCCAGCTGATCAGAGGAAGCCCTGTGAGTGCCTCCATCATAAAAGGGCTTCTAGCGATTCCAGACGCCACGCCCCTGACTGACCTGCGAGGCTCCGTGAGAGTTGGGTGACAGCAGCGAGGTCTGTGGGAGCGGGAGACACAGAACGCTGGATGCCTCCTTCTTCGCCATTGCCACATGGGGTTCTGCTGCGGCCCGAAAATGCAGAAAGCAGCGTCTCCTACAGTCAGTGCTTTGGAGAAAGAGGGAGAGCCAGAGAGAATGAACACTATGTGTCTCTAACAGCAAACAAATGGCCACAGGCACAGCCTTCCAGCGATGGCAAGGGCAAAGTGGCCGATGTAGGAGTTTCTGAAAGGGCTGAGCTCTCCAAAACCCTTGCATGTCCCCTGGAGGAGCTGCAGCCCCCACAGCGTGGCCCTGTCCTGGTTCATGTACTTCACAGTTTCATTCGTGGAGAGGGAACCGCTGGAATAGATGACACAACCTTGGACTAAATGGCCCAGAGGGAGCAAATCCAGTCACTTTCTCTCCCTGCTGTGGGCACACCTAACTTTCCTGCTTGTCCAGGTCTACATCTCTGTGGCTGTATCCTCCCAGGACACTCTTCCATCCATCTTTTCCCTCCTCCTCCTCCAAGTTGCCCCACTGGCAAGGACCTGCCAGGTGGTACCCTGCCCAGGCGCCCCTTTCAGAGACCCTAACAGCTCTCTGTGCTGACTTGATCAGCAGTGAACCAACCAAGGCCACCCGTGGGTGCGATAAGACCTACTACAGAACCATGAGGAGTCTGCCACTCAGTACCAGCATGCCAAGAACAAAGCCAGAAAGAAAAAGCTTAAAGGACAGCAATTCCCAATGATGTAGACTCTGCTCCTGGATCCAGATAGTCCAGAGTGAGCCTATCCTTGGGCTTGCCAAGTACATGAGTCCAATAAGTGTCCCTGAGTCTCACTCTAGTTTCTAGAATTTGTAGAACTGATGGACACTGACTCACCACTCCTCCCCTGCCACGGGTCACTTTCAACTTCTTTAATTCACCCTGTGGCCTGCCCTCCTCCCTTCTCTGCCTATTCCACTGTGAAGTCTTTTGAACCTCATGTCAAATACTGTCACCTCCTCTGGGAAGCCTTCCCAGAGCCTTCCCATGCCACTCTCCTCTGGCACCTTGGTAATCCCTGATACTTCATCCACACTTTACTGAGTCTGTCAGGCTGCTATTTAGCTGCAGGGAATGGAAAGCTTGACTCACAGCAGCTTAGAAATGTGGGGACTTATTTTTCTCACGTAATAAGAAGTCTGAAGGCGAGCAGCTGCCAGCCTTGGTTTGGAGGCCTGACAATGTTAGGGACAGCATTTTACTGTAGCCTTTGTCTTGGGCTTGTTGCCTCTGCCAGACGATACCCAGATGGCCCTGACTGACCCAGCCCACCTCAGCCCATCTTCCTGCCTATGTTCTCAAAATAACTACAGAATGTGCTGGGAATGCAGTACTCTGGGATAGGAGGAATCGCCTGAAACAACCTGGGCCTTGTTTCCATCCCTCCCAGGGAATGTGACAACTCTCTGTGGCCGGCCCTGATAGCCTAGGGTTTGTTCTTCTCTCCCCTGAAGCAAGGTGTCCTTCAAAGCTCTTTCCAGAGAGCCATGCAGGCCCAAGGTTCCTCAGTTTTGTCACAAGTAAGTACCAGCAGTCAAGACCCCATAGGCCCCAGGGAGCTTTCTCAAGCCTCAGGGAACTCACACCAGGACTCTGCATATCTTCTGTCTCACTTGTAACAGCTATAGCCAGTGCATAGGGGGCGCAGAAGCGCTTGGACTCCAACTTGTGGTAGTTAATGTAATGATAATCATTGCTAATCACTCCTTGAGACTCAGTATTAGTAAAACTGCTTAAGAGCCCTAGGGTGGCTACCATAGAGCCAGGCAGCACTTGCTGGCCAAGTAGGAGGAAAAGAAGCAGGGTCATCTGCATCTCTTGTATCAGAATAAATGTGCTTTGTTTTTTGTTGTTGTTGTTTATTTGTCTGTTTTTGCCGGACAGGAGATTGAACTCAGGACCCTGCACTTTCAAGGCAAGTGCTTATTCTACTGTGCTATCTCCCCAGCCCCAAGAATAAATGTTTTCTTAAAACTTACTAGGAAAGTTCTAGTTACATGCAGTTTATGACCTCAAACTGTATCACCAACCACAACTAGTTGCAATGAAGGGTAGGTAATCTGCATGTAACTCCTTTGATCTAAATACAGATTATTTTTAAAAACGATTGAGAATGGCTATTAGATGGACCCAGGAATGGCGTCAACCCTGCTCTCTTAAGGCCCTATTCACAGTCGAATCCTGTAGTGAAGTTTTTGCATGCTAAAATCTGAACTTCCTCTGAGAAGGGACTCAGTTCCTCATCGCTATACCACTCACCCTGCCCGTGACCCTTTGATGAATCTGTGCTTGGGGCATGCAGTCTGCCACCTCCATGCCCATGCTCCTGGGGCCTCCTGGTGGGCTGAGCAGGTTGCAGCTACAGCCAGGTAATTAAATGTGCATCCTTCTTTGATCCCTGAGTGCTGCTTTTTTGAAATGCATCCAGGTAGAGCAGAAGCTACCAAGAGTATGTACTCCTGCCCCCTCTCTAAGCACCTGAAAGGGCTAAACCTTTTTGCTTGAGGTCTTCTGTGATCTCGAGAGGCTTGCAGGCAGGAGTGTCTATTTGGTGCCTCCAAAGCGAGCAATTGTGGGAATTAAGAATTAGCTCTCTCCCTCGCCATCCTCTTGATATAGTTAGAATAAAAGTGGCAGTGACATTGCCAATGACCCAGATGTTGGAGAAACCTTGGATTAAGCTGCAGAGGCCTTGCCTCCAAATCCTATCATAGTGCATTAACACAGGCTCAACCTGCAGAATTGGATTTAAATCCAGCACTTGAATGCTCATCTGCCCATGGCCCCTTCCCCACACCTAATCTCATTTTGTCCTCAGAGTGTTGAAAATAACGGTAATGCAGCCACCGTGGAAAGTGATTGTGTGAGCACTTTTTTTTACATGAGAAAAGCACTTAATAAAGTAAAAATGCTTTAAATGCAGAAGTGTCTCCTCTGCACTCCCGCTCCCTGCGTCATACATGCCTCCTCCCAACTCCTGCAGTCTGCTGTGGCACAAGGACTAGGGACGGCCACGCTGCCTTTTCCCAGGCACAAGGCTTTGGTGTGTACTGTACTGCTGGATCTAGACAAACACAGCACTAAGGGTGAAACAAGGACAGCTGAGGGGACCAAATGCTCTCCCCACCTTCCTTCATCCACATCTGGAAAACAATCTCGAGCTCAGGACTGTTACCATTTATTGAGCTCTTACATTAACAGCATTGCACATGTTGTCTCATTTAATCTCTCAATTCCCCCCATTTTACAGATAAGAAAGTTGGGATTCAAAGGCATTGCTGCTTGCTCAGGATCACATAGCCAGTGGGCTAGAAAATCCTGACTCAAATCCACAGGATCTACCAGTCTGCCTGAAGCAACTGCACGTGAAAGTGTTGTAGGCAGCTGAGTTAGATAGAAATACTCTAGGCAGTCAGACAGGGCCAGGCCCTCAAGGAGACAAGATGGCAGACAAGGTGATTTTGCAACTTGGAAGAAACAGACACTCCTTATGGGCCACACCTCAAGACCAAGACAAAAAGAAGAAACATAGCTACATACTTCCCTAGGGATGGGCATCAAAGATTAATATTCTAGATAAGTATCAATCACTTTGAAAGAACCTAAATGAGTCACTAGCCCAACCCTCAACAAGATGAGACCCTGTCCCATATTCATGCCCACTTGCTACGTGACTAGATTTCCCATTTGGTATTGGATTTAATCAATTTTACCTGAACAATGGTGTTTGCAATCCCATTGGTTGACCATAGTTTTGTCCCACCTCTTGTCCACCTAAGCGAGTTCCCATGTCTTCCCCACCTTAGACCCACCTCACCACATGGTTTTCCTCTATAAAAATCCCTGGAAGAGACGGCTTCCTGGAGAACTAACCCACTCGGGCCCCTCTCCTGTCCCTCTCTCGGACAGGAGCTTTCTTTCCCTCAATAAATCTATTCTGCTCATAACCTCCATTTGTTCCTAAAATTCATTCTTCGGTTTTAGAGAACACAAACTCATACAAGTCAGGTCCAGCGATCATTTTTTCCTATGTCATCTGGAGATTCAGCTTATCATTTGGAGGTCACCCACCCGAGATCAGTTTTTCCCCCTCTATCAAGAGTACGACAGTGGTTCTCCATTGAGAATGACGGGATACAACCACCTGGTGAGTTTGGAGAACACTGCCCCAGACCAATTAAATTTGAATCTCTAGGTTGGGGCCAGTGCACCTCAGGCTTCAAGCTCTCAGTTGCATCGAAGGTGAATGTCCATGTTGAAACCTAACCCCAGGGTGGTGGCATTAGGTGAAGGGGCGCTTGGGAGGGGACCAGGTGAATCAAATTAGCTTCTTTAGAAAAAGGCTCCGGAGACTTGTCCCTCACACTGTGTGAGGACACAGGCAGAAGGAATAGCTCTCTAAATTAGAATGCAGGTTCTCACCAGACAGTGCTTGCCTTGGCCTTGTCTTCCCAGGCTCCAGAGTGGGGAGAAAGGAATTTCCATCATTAGGCAGTGCTATTTTGTTACAGCAGGCCAAAAGGACCTAGATGTAGAGGCTCTGTGGAGTGGCCTTCAGACTCTACACCCCCACTGCTGCTTCTTGCGATGTAATCAGCCCAGCCTGCCCACCTCACAAGGCGTAGGAACCAATGGAGGAAGACACATTGTGTGTATTCTAAAGGACTCAACAACATCCGGGGCCGGCGGTATAGCTCAGCGGACTAAGCGCTTGCTTAGGTAAGCGCAGGGACCAGTGTTCGATCCTTGGTTCCCCAAGCCGCGCCGGCCCCGCCTTTGGGTGCGCTGAGCCGGCGATGCAATCCGGGCGTGGTGGCGCGCGCCTGTAATCCCAGCACATGGGAGGCAAAAAGGAGGAAGATCACTATGAATGTGGGTTGCATGCATAGTGAGACCCTGCACCAAAAAAAAAAAAAAGAAAAAAAACAACATCCGAAGGGACAGACAGACCCATGCCAGACCCATGCCCCGGGCAGCAAGGCCTAAAGCCACTCTCTGAGAAGTATAGCAGGAGTCATACTTCAGGGGTGATCTTCATAACTCCCTCAAAATTGGGGTGATTATAAAAGTATTGCTAAATTGGAGGATGTTTGTTTGTTTTAATGTTTTTGAGCCAGAGTTCCCACTATACAGTTCAGGCTGGCCTTGGGCTCACATTTTAGCCCAGGCTGGTCTTGAACTCACAGTGATCCTCCTGCCTCAGCCTCCCAAGTGCTGGGATTACAGGGGTGTGCCACCATGACTGGCTAAATTGTTATTAATGGATTAATACAGAAAATTAGCTGTCTCTGTAGTCACCAATCTGTTTTGTTTTGTTTCAGTGTTTGAAGAGCATATTTCCATATGATAGTTTCCTTTCTAGCCACATGCTTTATAAAAGGTGTCCCTGGGCCAGAGAGAGCAGATGAAGAGTACCTGCTACTCACACTCCTCAGTGAAGGTACGTATCAGCGCTGGAAACAATAGAATCTTTGTTCTATTTTACTTTTACATGCTTGTGTCTTGTCTATCCAAATTACCAGCTCCTGAGAGCATGGAGTAAATTATATCGGTTTTTTTGTTTCTTAAAATAAGTAGTTGCTCTGCCGGGCGTGGTGGCGCATGCCTGTAATCCCAGCACTCGGGAGGCTGAGGCAGGAGGATTGTTGTGAGTTCAAGACCAGCCTGAGCTACAAAGTGAGCTTAAGGCCAGCCTGAACTGCATAGTGAGACCCTGTCTCAAAAAAAGAAAAAAAAAAAAAAAAAAAAAAAAAAAAAAAAAAAAAAAAAAAAAAAAAAAAAAAA
>PVKA01012652.1:31460-57294 GCA_004027165.1 Ctenomys sociabilis | reverse complement strand
GGTGGTCACGGTAGTCACGGTGGTCATGGTCATCATGGTAGTCACAGTGCTTATGGTTGTTATGGTGGTCATGGTGGTCATAGTGGTCACAGTGGTTACGGTGGTCATGGTAGTCATGGTGGTCACGGTGGTCATGGTGGTCACGGTAGTCATGGTGGTCACGGTGGTCACGGTCGTCACGGTGGTCATGGTCATCACGGTAGTCACAGTGCTCACGGTAGTCATGGTGGTCACAGTCATCACGGTCATCACAGTGGTCATGATGGTCATGGTAGGCAGGAAATGGAAATAATCTGGTGCCTGACAACTGAGGACAGTGAAACGTGCAGATCCCCCGCCCCATGGACTCCACCTGGCAGTGAGAGGGGTGGGAATCACACGAGCTGCATTGTAGATAAATCTTGAAGATGTTTTGCTAGGTGAGAGAAGCCCAGCATGAAAACCACACGTAGGATTCCCGTAACTCTGTACTCAGAGCTGGCAGATCTCTGCGAAGGTGCTGGTTCCAGGGCTGGGGTGAATGCTGAGAATCGAGGGTTTCTGGAGTGGTGGGAATGCTCGACATTGACTGCGGTGATCACACAATCCCATGATGCAGTGGGTGCCGAATAGCGGCCAGCTTGCTGCACCCAGCTGAACTGGACTAGGGTACTGCTGAGCATGCGAGGCCCCCCTGAGACTTGTTGCCAGCAGTGCCAGAGGCAGAACTGGAGGAGGAGAGGCCATTAGGAAAGCTGTTGGAGCTGTTGGGCGCTGCTGGCTCTCCTGGCGAACTTGGGTGTTCTTGTCAAAAGGAGCTTGGGGCCTTGCTCACTGAGAATGGCTGTGGTTCACTTTGAAGGAGCGCTGGTCCTCACCTTGAGATCGCTTCCTGGCTGCAGTGGGGAAGATGGGGCGCTGCTCAGTCTACTTGGCACACTGAGAAGCTTGTCACACTGGCTTTCCTGATGGGAACTCGGCTTTTCTCAGCATTGGAGGAGCTCGAGACCTTACTCTTGGCTGAGGACAGCTATGGGGCTTTTCGGGAGCTTCCTGGCCCCAGCGCAGATCCCTCAGCCTGCTGGCACAGACCCTTCATTCCACTAGCACAGACTTGTAGCTTCTCCACTGACCTGTGGGCCTTCCTCGTGCAGATCCATGAAACAGGCCTGCCTGAGAATTGGCGTGGGCTCTAGGCCTCCAGCTGGACCTCTGGGAGACATTGCTATAGGCTCTAGGCCTCCAGCTGGACTCCTGCAGGATATGAGAATCCAGGCCCCCAGCTGGATTCTTTGGTCTGAAGTATGTGGACAAATTTCTTGTACTCTTTGTGTGTGAATTTGTGGGTGACTATTAGAAAATAATTCTACAAAATATATGTGCTATATTGTATTGTTCCCCTAGCAAAACCCCTCACCATGATATGGGAGTATATTAGTACATGTATTATTACATTTGCATATTCAGTAAATTATTTATCATTATGTATACAGCATATTTAGCATGTTATATTAAGTATAAATATATCACGTTATATTTAAATCCCACATTTTAAATGGGTCACTTTTATGAGTGAATTGTACCTAAATAAAAGCTGTCAATTTTGAACAATTACTATTAAATCGTGAATAGACAGCCATGTCCCAGCCAGAGCGGGCAAGAGAATCAATCTGTTGGGCAGCTCATAATCATACACCCCAAGACATGAGATAACCAGGGGCCATGGTGGCCTCAGGGTCATCTCAGGAGGAGGAGTGGCATCTCTGTGCCATGTGAGAAGGGGAGGCATTGGCATGGGGCAGTGGATTTCCTAGCAGCACCAAAGCAAGGGGCACTGATGCTTTCTACCCCTGCTTCAAAGCTTCTGCTAAAATTTGCTCTGGCTCTCCATAGACAATCACCTCTGTGTCACATGCATCTGTTCATGTGTCAGGGTAGGGTCCAGCCATATCTTCTGCATGTTGGGACACCCCCTTCATTCTGCACTAGGGCTGTGGGCAGTTGGTCACAGTGAAGCTGGAAAGTGTTGGATACCTGGGCCCTACAATCTTGGAGGTCTAGAGGTCTTCAGGGAGCGCGGAATGCAACCACGACTCCCCCTGACCCCTGCCGCACTCAGGTGTGACCCTAAGGGGCCAGGGCACCCAGTGCGGTCACTGCCCACATACTGCCTGCTGGCTTTGCTTGCAGGGTGGCTGCCTTCGCTTGTGGGGTCTGTGATCATGTCACCTTCCATCCTGAGGGAAGAATGTGGCATGGGAGGTGGAGCCCTTCATGCCACTCTGTCCCATTTGGTGACAGAATTAAATGTGGCTTTAGGAGCCCACATTTTAAATTACTTCTAACTTCTCTGAATTTAAGGAAAATCCTTCATGTAGCTACATTTCTGTCTCCAATGTAGAATATTTCATATAAAGCACTGTGAATTTATTTTCTCTTTGGAAATAAATTCAGGAAAGATTCAGCATAGTTTCTAAAAACCCTGTGCTTTTTCAAGCAGGCTTAACTGCCTTTCGGATTTATACACTTATAGGGACAGAATGGGAGGCAGGTTGTTACAGACCAAAAGTTGCAAAATACAAATTCAGGTGAATTCCAGTACCGGCCACTGCCGAGCCGAGTTCTGACTTTCCCAGAGCTCTGTCTCCGTAGTGCTGCATGACAGAAGCAGGCATGGTGGGCAGCAGGAGCCGCAGCGCAAGGGCTACGTAATGTGCAGGCCACAGCTCCAGAGTCCATGGTTGCCATGAGCAATGTGACATCACCCTGGTGCTTCTGGAACTGCCGCTGGATGCCAATGTCAGCGGAGGGAGCCAGAGATAGAGGTCCCACGGTCCCCAGAACCCCCTGAGGCTGGCTTGTACACGCATGGCCAGCCGGGTGCCCTGGACTGCCATAGTGCCGCGCACTTCTCAGAGGCTGTGGTGCTCATACACACGTCCTCCACTTTCACAATAAAAAGAGTTGAGTCAGGCCCTTTAAGGCTGGTGTTATTTCCTGCATGCAGTGATGAGCAGTAGGTGTGGAACATATTGGAGCCCCTACTGTAAAAAGCGTTAATAAATACTTCCAGACCCCGCGTAATGGCCACTTCACTTCAGCAGTGTCTTCCCAGCACACACACACAAACACTTGTCCACATATGCACACACATCTGTCTATCTCTGCCCTTGTGCCTTCTGCACATGTGCAGAAGCCTGTGTGTAGCTTTAGATGGGTCTGCATATCTGTTTGTGTATGCTGCCCACTCATACCTACTCTGGTTTACATGTTACTATAAATACATGAACTTAGACATGTTCCCATGTATCTATATGCACAGGCATGGATGGCGCGTGAGTCCTGCTGTGTCTGCAATCAGATGCCTGTGGCAGGCTACACTGGGCTCATGGAGAAGGTCGGGTGCACGGAGTGGTGGCAGTTGGTATGCCTCAAAATACAAGAGGAGCCCCCTTTTCCTGCAGTAGGTTAATAGGAGGAGCGAGCTACAGTGACTGGCAGCCTTGGGGAAACTCCCTCTTTGCACACAGACACCTGGAGATGAGGCGCCTGTCTGCAGTGGCAGAGACCACCCAGCCCTGGCCACAGCTCAGAGCCTCAGCAAAGAGGGGGCTATGGGTTTCCAGGGTGATGCTGGTGGCCAGAAGTCGTCCTCAGCAGGGCTTTCAGTGCCATTTTGCAGGGGGTGTGGAGCCATTTGTGTCTCTGACTTCTGTGGCCTTTCCCGTCAGGACAGCTGAGCCATCTCTTGTTAGTGCTGCCCTCCCTGTGCTGCTCCTGACCATGGCCTCACACTGCCCCCTCGCAAGTCTGCCCTGCATGTCTCTGCACTGCAGCGTCACCTGCCACTAAGGTCCCTAACTCCTCCCTCAAGCACACCGCAGGCTGAGCTGCTGAGAACACAGCACCTTCACACCTCGCTGAAGGGCACCAGTGTTTGTGACCATGCCATCTCTGCATTCTTGAGATGAGTCTCATCCAGGGTTTCCCACCTGGGCATGCAGTCTCAGACTGCAGACATGGGGGCATTGCCAGAAGGGCAGGCAGAGGGCAGGTGGAGATAAGTGGATAACGTGCGCTGGCGCACAGAAAAACCAAAGAGCAGGAGCAGCCTAACGGAGGAGGCTCCTGGGCCCAGAGACTGAGCTTTGTGCAGGATGGCTCTCGGAGAGGGCTCAGGTGCGCTTTCTTGCTGTAGGAATGGACCTTGAGCTCCAGCCAAGGGGTCCTGGAGAGAAAGGGGCTTGTTCCTGGCAAAGGAGGGGCACATGTGCTCCTGGCTCGCCCCTCAGATGCTGGGGCACAGGTGGCAGCCAGAGGCTGTGGCCCTTGGGAGAGGATGCTAGCCGTTATGGAAGGCACTGGCAGGAGAGTGGAGAGAGGAGTGGGCTCTGGGTAAGTTTGAGTTCTAGTGTGAGGGAATTCCTGACTCATCCCTGGGTGCAGGGGTGTCAGACTGAAAAGCCTGTTCAGCTCCATCCATGGTAGCCAGCACTGTTTCTGGGATTGAGGGCTGGGGACGCCGATGCAGCCACTGAAGCTGCCCTGTGAAGGTACAGGGCCTTCGCATCTGTCTTCACCATGGAGTGATAGAATCCACACAATGTAGACCTGTTCAGCCTAGGCCTGGGCCTGGCCATCTGGAGGGGCGTGGGGCTGGGCACAGGTCCCCATTCCTGTGCCAAGTCCTGCTCCATCAGTAGTGAGGAAGAGCGCAAGAGTAGTGAAGACACGTTCGCTTCACAGCACTGTCTGGGTGAGAATGGGATGTGAGGGCCAGGAAATGTGCAGACACAGAGAAGAGGAAGCTGGAAATGAAAACAGGAGGGTGTGGCACCTGTGGGTGCAAGAGTACCGGAGCCATGCTGGCCTGCGCTGTGCGTCGGGGCACCATAAAGCTGTGCAATCTCAGAGCCCTTGCCCAGAGCCAGCACCTGGAATCTGAGGCTCAGCACCTCTGTGCGTTCCAAACAGTGCAACCCAGGGATAGGAGGAGGGAGACGTGAGCACAAGTGGCAGCCAGGACTGGACATCAGGGCTGCAGCTGAGAGGCCCTGGGCGCCAGCTGCTGAGGTTACTTCAGTGGCATAAGGACCAGGGCCAGCAGCCCTTCCCATCATCATACGAGCCAGCTGTTGACATGGACAGCACATGCCCTCCCACTTTGCATGTCAGAGAGCATGAAGGCCCAAGCCCTGAGATTCAGAGCTTCTGGGTTTGCAGTGCACTTCGGGGAGGGCTGGCTACTGGAGGGCAGGCCACCAGCCTGAGCCGCCCGCTGGGCCAACAGTGACCACTGTGCTATTTGCTGTGGGCAGTGCATAGCACCGACCCTCTGTGCATTTCCTGATTCAGCTCTGAGCGGTCTCTTCTGTGTAGCTGCGCCACCAGAGACACTGAAACAGAACTCTTGCTGTGGCTCTGACAGGTCCTTGGGAGGCTAGGAAGAGGCTGTACAGAATGGCACTGCAGTTTCCCTGTGATTGTGTGGGGCTCGGGCCCACCTGTTCCTCTGGACTGCCCCCTTCTGGGACCAAAGGGTGCTGGGGACTCAGCAGCTGGGGCCTGTGTGAGGTTGGGGTCATGATCAGGTAAAGAGCGCAAGGAAGTCATTGGTTCTCTGAGAGAGGGCCCTTCACCTCTCACTGTCTGGCAGCAGCACACATGGGCCCGAGGCACAATGGGAGGCTGCCTGCTGAGAGTTCAACCCTCTCCAGTCAGGCTCACTCAGGTGCATCTGCCCTAGAAGCATCCCAGAGTCAAATATGGCCCTCAGGCTCCCACGAGGGCGGCAGAGAGGCTGCCGTGCGAGTCCAGGCAGGCGGGCTGGTGGCTGGAGTGCTGTCACTGAGCGAATGCTGCAGCTCTGTGGAAGGGACAAGGGAAGAGAGTACTGTGTCTGGACCAGGTCCATGTTCCCAGCTTGTAGAAGGGTGCTGGAGTGCAGCAGATTTCCAGCCACCACTTGCTGAGTGAGTGTGCAAGGCTTTGTCTGAGGGGGTCTGAGCCTCCATGCTCCAACCTTGATTATGAACGTGTAATCATGGATGTTATGAGGACTCTCAGCAGACGTTCATGGCAGAAAACGTGGCTTGCAGATGGTAAGATCTGTGAACATGGTTCTCCCATGTGTGTCCTCTTTGCCTGGGAGACCCACCCACACCCTTTGCTCTGTCCCTGTTTCTGGTGTGTCTCCAATCACAGTTGCCTTTCAGGGGGGGTCCCATGCCCTGCTTTGGCTTCCTGAGCTGAGCCAGCATCTCCTTGCCCTGTACCCTTGTGGGCTGGCACTGCCTGGCTCGCTCCACCAGATGAGGGACAGCACCTGGAATGCTGGACCTCCGAGGCCCTGCTCATGTTGCACAGTGACGGGCCCCACCAGCAGCGCCAGCATGCACTTGGGCTTCTAAGCTTTACTGCTCATTTCTGTGGGAAGTGCTTTTAAGGTGTTGGCTGTGGACTGATCAGTAGGTGCCAGGCTTGGTACAGGGAGGAAAACTGCCCTCGGGTGGGTGACTCCAAATGGCATAGGGAAAATGGTCTCCCGACCTGACCCGGATGAATGAATTTTAGGAACAAATGGAGGTTATGAGCAGAATATATTTATTCAGGGAAAGAAAGCTCCTGTCCGAGAAAGGGACAGGAGGGGGGACTGAGTGGGTAGTTCCTTGGAAGAGGACTTTTACAGTGTAAAACCATGCGGGGCTAAGTTGGAAGGAATGGGAACTCGCTTAGGTGGATGCAGGGTGGGACAAAACTGGTCAACCCACGAGATTACAAGCACCACTGCTCAGGTAAAATTGATTAGTCCCAGACCAAATGGGGTAGCGAGTCACGTAGCAAGTGGGCATCAATGTAAAACAGGACCTCATCTGGCAGCCTTCAGACAATGATTCTTCCTGGGTAATGGGCAGTCCTGGCTGCCAGTCTTGAGGGAGGTGAGCATTCGTTTGGTCCCTAGGTCTGGCTCACAGCTGGAGCGTCCGTCCCTCCCACAGTTGTAGGGTGTCTGGTCTTTGTTCTCTCCTTCGAGGGCCTGACCCTGTCTGGCTGCCTGTGATATTTCTATCTAACTCAGGCTGCCTGTAACAGTGGGACTAACCCAGCTGATGATCTTACCTGCTTCAGGAGGTGCCAGGAATAGGTTCCATTGCGAGCCCATAGCTAATAAGACTTCTCTCCTTATTTTGAAATCAGAACAAGAAACAATTGAAGTGGTAGAAATATTAGCAGACAGTAAATACTATGGGACTTACTTTGTGCCACAAATAATTTTCTTTTATGAATAAACTATTTTCGGTGTATAAGATTGCTTTTCATATTAAAAATTAATATATGTTCCTTGAGGTTTTCGCTTCCATTATTTCCCTCTTACCTAAGCCTCAGGACCTCTAGTACTGCTAAGTCCCTCCTAGGAGCAGCTTCTACAAACCTGCTGTTGGTGGTTCTCTGCATCTCCTGTGTGTCTAGCTTCACATGGCCAGATGCCATCATGTGCCTTTGTTGCTAGAATTCCCTGGCCTGGCGTAATGCAGCACATACCTGCTCCTTGGTAAATGCATGTCAAATGAACACTGCAGAGCACACCCGGAAATGAGAATCAGACCCCACTGCCACACTTTCCTCCTTTCCTTTGTAGGAAATGTTTAATATTTTCCATCTGAGCACATGAGTGCAGAGTAGCATGGACTACCCTTTTGCTATGCATTCCTCAGTTGATGACACCAGGCTCTGGGCCATCCTGCAAGTTTGCATTCTCACAGGCCTTGCTCATGTGTGATGTGTCACAGACCTGTGCCCGTCCTGCCGGGGGCCTTGTGCTCGCCCTTTCACACTGTGCCCAAGTCGCTGTTCCCATGCTGTCACACCTGGTGTGGGCCTGTGCTCACATGGTCGCAGTCAGCACCCCCAACTGCCAGGGAGGGAGTAGGAGACACAACAGCCACAGCAGCTCAGTGCAGGCCCTCCCTGCTTCCTCCTGCTCCCCCGGGCATACCGCAGCCCCGTCCACGGCGAGCAGCAGCCCCTGCCTCCCACAGAGCCACACCATAGGTCTCCCATAGAGGGGCTGTTTTCAGAGCTCCCAACAGCCCACCAGAGTTCTAGGCAGTGGCCTCCTCCTGGTCACACACTCCTGGCAGTGCCTGCTGAGGCCACTGGAGATCTGTCCCCCTGCCCTAGCCCTGCTGCTGGAGGAGGCGCTGTGTAGGCCAGGGCTGCACCTGGGTTCAGGGAGAGTGTGGACCTCACTCCAGGAGAAGCAGGTGCATGGAGTGGAGTTCTTGTCCCAGACAGAAAGGCGGCCCCCTCCATGGGAGACTGGAAGGGGTGACACTTGCCTGAGGACAGCATCTGGGCACCTGCATTCATCTGGGACTTGGGAACGAGCTTGTTCCCACGGGGCTGCGGCAGTGCAGATATAGACTGCACATCTATGAAGTCATCAGGCAGGTTTTTCTGTCTGTGTCAATTAGCATAAATTAGCCTGGTCTCCTCCCAATTTAAATGACAGGCAAATCCACCTTGCGCTCAGATCGGCCCTCTTCTGTGTCTGGGAAGGTGATTGCAGACCCACAGTTGTGCTGGACCCCAGGGAATGCAGTGTGCATCGTGTTGGCATCCTGTGGACTGGGATGAGGCCGGGACCTCAGCATGAGCGCCATGGGAGGACACAGGGCGAGCAGAGCAGAAAGCCATTTCCAGGGCTCTAGAGCAGCGTGAGCCTCCTCGCCTTGGCCGGGTGCCCCACATTTTGTTTTCCTCCAGCATCAGCTCAGCCTCTCATGGAGATCAAAGCAAAATCCAACTCTGGGCTTCCACATCCTACGCCAGGCCAGGCACCATCCTCTGCCTGCTGCTGCAGCTCTGTAAGGCAACAGCTTTGTGTTGTGATGAAATCTTCCTGTGCACTGTGGGTCTGAAACACACCCTGGTGTCAGAGCCACGGGGCAGTTGAGACTTGCAGAGAGCTTGCTGAGAACAGGGCTGGACGCAGGCTGCCACCCCAGGCCCTGCCTTCCTCCTTGCAGTTCTGTGCTCCTCTTCCACTATCTGGGGGATGGGAGCCTGCAGACTGCTCACTATGTGGGCCAGACACCGCGGGGCTGGTGCTGCGGACCTGCACAACAGAAAGTGAAGCTGCAGTGGCGCTGACGGCCTCTTCCCTCCCATTCCTCCTTCTCAGCCACCTCGCAGTGCCCAAGCACATCCTGGCCTGGTGAGCTCCTCAACGCCATGACCACTCAGAATGAGAAGTTTAGTTTGATTCTGGGTTCCAGGGTTTCAGAGTTTCTGGCCCACAGTGCTCTGGGCCTGTGGGAGGCTGCACAGCAGGGCAGGACCACCAGTGGAGGAAACTGCTGCTAGTTAGGAACCACAGGAAGGAGTGAGTCCCAAGCCCTGGGGCCACACCCCCAGTGACCTCACTTCCTCCCAAAGCTTCCACCTTCTCAGTAGGGCTACAGCCTGGGGCCAGGCCTCCCACACAGGCTTCTGGGGACCGTCCAAGTCCCAGCAGTGGTGCCTGAGCGTTCTACATCCATCTCTCCACCATGGGATGTGCTCTACCTGCGTCTGGACAGCTCATGAAGTCTTTCAACCCCATTCCAGTCATGCGTGCTTCAGATTTCCCACGTTAGCCTGAGTTTCAGCTTTTCCTCCTGTCTGCTCCTCCACGCCTTGGCCACAGTGCTGGTCTCTCACTGTGGCCCTTGGTTCTGCCTACCAGTGCCATGTCCCCTGCTGTGAGTTTCTCATGCCAGAGGGCAGTGTGTTTCAAGCATCTCCTTTCACAGTTCCAAGGGCAGAGCCCAGGAAACAACTGGGACTCAGAGACCCCATCAGAGAGTTTCAGGACATGTCAGCACAGAGCTTCCAAGTCAACATTTGTGATGCGTGCACAGGTGCTTTGTGTAGACAGAGTGCCAGAGTCCATTCTCCACCAGCACTAGGCAGGCCTCTTCCTGTGCCTGTGCTTCAAGACCTCCGGGTCCTGGGGTTGCACCAGTGCCTCCTGAGAGCCGGTTACTGCTTATGCCTTCCTTTGTATGGGCCCTGTCTTCCACCTGCCTTACCCCCTCCACAAGACCACAGAGGATGCAGAGGGAGCCAGGACGTGAGGCCAACCCCTTCAGAATGACATTGTCCATGGGGCTGGCAGTCTCCATCCACAGTGTGGCTGTGGAGGTCTCTGTTGACTGATGAGCTACGGACCCCCAGGACCTCAGCGTCTCTGGTTCTACACAGCCGAACTCAATCAGTTATAGATTTTAGGGTTTTTTACTGAAATATAATACACCTTTCTCAGGCTTCATCCTGGAAAGGAGATATAACAGAGCTGTGGTTGAGGTAAGGGTTTGAATATTGAAATGGAGGTGGAAGGCTGTGTGAGCTGAGAGTGGCTGTAGAGGTGTTTGACGAGGGCCTTGTGTGTGGCAGAGAGGCCATCACTATGACAAAGCACAATGGTCGCACACCGTCAGACGTGCTGGGCTGGGCTGGCCCCCCGGGGGCCTGTCCCTGGGCTCCTGGGCTAACTGACATGTGTCCCTCTCTTCTGTTGCAGAGTCCCAGTGCACCCTCTGCGGAGAGCCGGAAGGTAAGTACCCTGCTTCTTCACTGCACATGTGGGAGGGACACACAGGTGGCTTGGGCGGGATTGGTGGTGAAGGACAGCCACGTGTCCTCATTGTCTGGCAAAGTGGATTCTCTGTAGCAGCACAGGAGCACTAGGTGTGAGGCGCTCACCTCTGAGGAAAGTGTGACAACACTTCCGCCAAACTGCAGCATTTTCTTCTGCTGTTTTAGATTTATAGGTTTTGGCCAGGTTTTACCAAATAGTGGATGTTGACATGTTCATGAGCTATAACTGTTCTAGCAAGTTCTGTGACCTCATGTGCTAGGAGACTGGTAAGATGGTTCCTGGCCACAGCGTGTACCTGGATCTGAGGCTGGTGGCAGGGGCCTTGCTGGCCTTGGTGAGGGCAAGGAGCTGGCCATGTGCCAAGTTCAATTGTAGCCAGAGTGCCACTGCCTAGGGCGCACTTCTTGCAGGGTTCCAGGCTGGATGCTAGTCAGTGCTGTTCTAGAATGGTGAGAGCCAGTCCATGCAGTCTTTTCCTCGGTGTGCTGAGGAAGGACAGGAAAATGTGGCAGATATCTGGCTCCTCGCAGTGGGGTTCCTCTCGGCTTGGGTTCTGTGTGCTGCATTCAGCAGAAAGCAGTGGAATGGCTAGAAAGCCAGGAAGCTTGGGCTGGGAGATGGGCCTGCTGTGGGTGAGCAGCAGCGGCGGGGCCTGGGAGGCAGGGGCAAGGGCTGGGTTGGCTCATTTGGGCTGAAGCTCAGAGCCACTGCACATCCCCAGCCAGGAGAGCAGGGCTTACTGGGAGTGCTGCCCAGTGTGAGGCACCCCAGCTGGCTTTCCAAAGCTTTGGACTCGGGGCTTAGTGTTCCCAAGGCCACAGAAAGCTGTGTCTAGCAATCAGGGCCTGGAAGCCTGGTTCTAGATGTGTGGAGTGGCCCTCCTCTGAGGTCCCTGACATCCTGGGACTGTCTGGTGCCCTCTGGCACTTGAGAGCTTGTTGCTTCCTGTTGCTGTGGCTTTTTGCTTTGTCCTGCTGAATGTGCCTACTGTGCTTCTGCTGGGCGCAGGCTGAGTGACCTTGTGGAAGTGTGTGGACCTATGTGTGCAGTCTCCAGAGGATAGGGTGCAGTCCCCGTTCTCATCTGCGTGTCTCTAAACTCCGTCCTCAGAACAGGCTGAGGTTGCCTGTCCCCTCTGCTGCTGCCAGCATGGGGCTGGACCCTTGAGGCCTGCCCTGTGGGCTATGGACCCCACCCAAGCCCCTACAGCATGGGCACTGCTATCTAAACCATCTAGGATGCAGAATGGAGTCTGATGGGTTCAGGTCTGCCAGGGTGGAGACACAGGCCACACAAGCCCTCCTCGTGGGGCCTGAAGCCTATTGGTTTGGCTTCCAGGACGGGGTGGTGGGTGTTAGTCCTACACCACGTGCAGAGATGGGAGGGGGTGAGAAGGTGAGCCAGGCCTCCTTGTGGCTTCCCAACAGACTCCACAGAGGAAGAGCCCCAGGATGCTGGCTGCAGCTGGTGGGCAGGGCACAAGGCCGCTGCTCCCCACTGCCTCAGTGCCCCAGGTCTGCTGCCAGTGGAATTACTCCAATGGGATTGGGGTTTGGTGGCCGCGGGTCTCAGCTGTGCCCAAGCTCCCAGAAGCCACCTGATGGATACTCATGCGTTTGAATCATTTAGGTAATTAGTCTGCGTGAGCTGACTGGTTCCAGTGCTTGCAATCTGAAATCAGCTTGTTGTTCGCTAATTTCTCTGGCAGCATGGACCGGTTAGCTCATGACTGCTCCCAGCAGGAGGAGCAGGCTGGCTGGTGGACAGGCAGCGCAGTGGGTGGGGAGCTCTCCCCTCTGGGAGCTCAGCTGCTCTCAGGCTGAACCAGCCAAGTGGAAACACCTATTTGCATTTTAATGCTCAGCTCTTTCATGAGAGAGAGAGAGCTAGTTCTTTGGATACAGATTGAATAATTAGCATCCTCTCAAAGGATAATATCTGTCAAACAAATGAGACTGGGAGCCAAGTACACAGGGTCCTGTAGACCTCTGATTCCATAGCTGCAGGTCCCTGTCATGGTGGGGACTTTCTCAGAGAACTGGAATTTTACTAAGTACATAGAAAGAAAGTGGATCCCAACTTCAGAGTACTGGTGGCTTGCAAGGTGGGCACTGTGACACCTACCTCCAGGAGGCCTGGAGGTGGAGGTCCGTGGACACCCTCACTTCCGAATCCCTCTCCCCTGGCCAGGTGGAGATGGCCTGGGGATGGCAACATTGGTGTGGGGCCTCACGGCTCCCCTTGTTCCTGTGGGCTGGCTTCTACAGCAGCGTGTGTGCCAGCCTCTGCAGGGCAGTGGCAGGGTCACTAGAACCCTGCTTATCATTACAGTGGCTTGCAGCGTGGTGCTGAGTCCCTCGGTTTCTGTCATCTTCCTAGTGACTCCTGTTAGTTTCCAGACACCAGACAAGACCTAGCGATGGAGCCTTTGGTAGTTTGCTTGACACAGCAAGAGTTCCTCTCCTGTGACAGACCCTGCCGATCTAATATAGGAATGTAATTTAGGAGTACGCAGTCTTTCTCAAACCTCATGGGTAGATGTGTGATGACAGTTGCTTTTTGACCAGGCCCCAGGAACACAATACAGATCTTAGGCAGAGCCGCACTGTTGGTTCCTGGACTTGCCTGGCTCTGTGTTACGATTCAGCTTTTTTTCCTAACAAATACTTTTGTGATGTGGGCAGCCAGGTAAGAATGCCTGGCAGAATTAAGAGAACATACTAGAAATCCACTACTGTGCACCCATAGTATCTCAGATGTACACCGTTTGATCCAATTAAAGCCAAGAAGCAGTAAGTTGCTAGGACATGAGTTGGCGTCAGGACTCCGCTACACAAGCACCAGGGTGCGTACAGCTGCAAGTAGCCCCAGGGCCGCAGGCTGAGAGCCCAGCTTCAGCAAGCTGACAGCCATGCTGGTGACAGAAACACATGGTGGGTTTTTGGGAAATGCCAGCGCTGGAAATTCCAACACAAAAGCAAATTCAGGTCTAAAACATATCTTCACAAGTTTAAGATAAAGTGTTTTCTTTCTAAATATGTTTCTTTGTGAGTTTTCTGTCATCTAAAAACACAAACTGCTCTGGGAATTTTGGTGTGACATGTATAATCTTACATTTTACTACAAGTAGAAAGTACATCTCCCTTCACAACACATGGTTAAGAAATGGCAGGGAGGACTAGGGAGATAGCCTGGCAGCCTAAGTGCCTGCCTGACAAGAATAAGGTCTCGAGTTCTATCCCTGGCACTGCCATTAGCCAGGTACAACATGCCAGTCCTGAAACCAGGCGTGGTGGCACATGCCTGTAATCCCAGTGCTGGGGAGGCTGAGATAGAAGGATTACTACAAGTCCAAACTGCATAGCAAGATCCTGTGTCAAAACAGAAAAAAAAAAAAAAGAAAAAAAAAAGAAATGGGATTTTTTCTTTTACTTATTAGCTTTACATTCTTGATTTTTTTTTAAATAAGAGAAATTCAAGATTTCCCGCCAAGCAACTCTGAAAGAAGAGAAACTGCACTGTACCTAATCATGTCACTTGGGGATTCTTAAGATCTCTAAACAACAAGGATGATAAGGTTGCTTTTGAAAACTAGTGGGAGTGTTTCTGTCCCTCACACGCAGCTGCCCAGCCCCGGGGCTCCAGAGCCCTGACCTCCGGCCCGTGTCCTCCCTGGGGCTGCTGGCACCAAGAATGGGGCACAGAGGCTCTGCTGCCTTCTCAGCATGGCTCCAGGAAGCCTGCTCCCTGGGAATGGGATTCTCTGCCCAGCAGCTGCCCCTGGATCCCAGATATGGTCCAAGTCTTGGTGGAAACCTGGCGCCACCGCTGGGCTAAAAGAGTGCAAGGGCTGTGATGGAGGTGGCCAGAAAGTGAGCAGACTGGGCTGTGACAGGAACTCCCATCTCCCAAAGCCCACGTGAGTGCAGCATAACATAGAGTGGAATCCAGTTCAATGTGCAGTGGAGCTTGAAAACAACTGAGGGGTCCTCTGAGCCCCAAGAAAAGCAGAAGAATCTTAACTCAGACAAGCAGCACTGGTCAGCGCTAAGGAGGGGCCTAGGAAGGCCCGCACTGCACTGGAGTTGGTTCCCTTGAGGGAGGGGCCTAGGGACAGGTACAGGCACGGCCCACAGCAGCCTACTTCCCTGCCTGTGAGAAAAGAAGCCGAAACACAGGCCAGGAGGGCAGGCTTTGGGGCAGACACAGGGGAAATGCCGCTTTTCCAAGGCCTGGAGCCCCAAGCCATGTAAGGGAGGGGCTCCCTCTCCCTACCTAGATGAACAGAGATGAGGAAACTCCAAGGGCTAGAGGAGACAGGGCCTGGAGACAGAGGTGGCACTGGGACCCACAGTCCGCATGGCACCAGGCAGTGCAGAATCACTAGGTGTCCTTCCCCAAAGTGAAGGAACCCGGGCGGAAGGAGATGCAGTGCGAGGTAAAACAGCTGTGAGTAGTAGGTGGGCATGAGAACAGGCTGGTATTCACATATTAGACAGTGGATCAGACAGAGCTGAGAAGAGAGTTGGAAAAGAGAAAAAGCATGGGAATATTTCCTAGACCTCTGTGCAAAAGCAAGGCATGATGTGGAAGAAGAGCAAGATGCACAGAACAAGTCTGTAGCCACGGTGAGCTGAAGAGAACAGAGAGCCGCAGGAGCTGAGGCCAGCCTGGCTGACTGAGGAAAGGGTGGCGTCTCTGATCTAAGTGCACCAGCACTGAGGCCAAGGACGCACCGCTGCCTTCTCCTCCAAGAGCAGAGAGAGCCAGTAGGTAGCTCAGCTCAGCAGAGCAGGCGCAGCACGTGGACTGCAGTGGGACTTCCAGAATCCCCGTCCCAAGAGTCGATGCTGACGTCGGGATGGGTGAAGAAGTGGAATAACAGTGGGCGTGCAGGATAGAAAGGCTGCAACACAGAATGCACGGCAGAAATTACCTGATACATGCATAAAGGCTTCATCTGTTGGTTATGTTCCAAGAAGTAATACTGACTATATACTTTAGAATAGATGTGACACATGTGGTGGCAAAAAGAGCCAACAGGAGATGACTCCTCTGTCTGTGGACACAGAGTCCTGCTGCCACCCAGAGCTGGACCACATGGGTCCTCAGCATTCCTGGCCTCCTCGTAGAGACCGCTGTCTGCACCCTGCTCAGAGGCTTGGCACACCCTCCTTTCATGCCTGTTATTTAGGTGGGATTTCAGCACCACTAAAACATTTCTGCTTTCACTGGAAATATTTGGAGAAATTCCTGCCTCTCTGGGCTTCCAAGTGAAAAAGACTCAGCTGGGCCATCAGAACCTCGGATCCCCTTCCCAGGGAGTTCTTGGGGACTCTTGGGCCTCTCTAGTCTTGCTGGACTCTCTGGCCAGCTGCCAGTTGCTGTTGCTGATGCACAGGCCAGATCCAGACTGTTCCTTCAAGTCTGTCAAGGTTCCATGGGCCCACAGAGCGAACCCCACTTTCAGAGTCACTGCTGGGCCCTTACCAAGCCACTTGGCTGTGTGTGACACATGCCCCATGCTGCCACCCCGTGGGCTTACCCAGTGCCCCCGTCTGCATGTCTGAGGATTTGGATAGGAGAAAGGGGAGCTGTATGCATAAGTGTGTGCATGTGCAGATCAGAGGTGCAGGGGAGCACAGGGAGGGCTTGGGGGAGCTGTGCACATGTGTTGTGGGCAAGGCGTAGATGTCTGTGGCACTCAGGAGTGGCGTGCGCCCATCTCAGCTGGACACTACTCACACACACTGGTGAGAGGCCCTCGTCCTGTTTGGTGTTGCTGCAGTGCAGTCAAAGCCGGATGCCAGGTGAGTGCCAGCGCGTGTGGGGGCTGGTGCCTCCATGTGCTGTCTGTCAGAGGCGTGGGCCACTCATGGTGCTTCTGTAGCTTGCAGGCGCCTCAGTGAGTGGCCCTCGGGTTCCGCCCTCTGCAGGCACCTATTGGAGAATAACGTATCATCCTCCGAGATAAGCACAGGTTTCGTCTGAGCTTGTGGTGTAGGAAGACGCTCTCTGTCCAACTGTCCATTTCCGCAACTCCCAGCTCGGTGGAAGCTTTTATTCCCAGCTGTACATTTGTGAACCAGACTTGCCCAGGAGAGTCTTGGTCCTGTACCTACCCAGGAGGCTTTGTAAATACTCCATTTAGAATCTGAAGCGAAGCTGCAGTGATCAAATACTGAAGCCTCGGTGAAAGAGGGTGAATTACCCACACCACCTGGTGTCTGAGACTTGGGACAGTTATGCATGTGTTCAGAGGGACATAAAATGCACAGATGAGCCCTGATTTGCACATTTCTTGCTTTTTTAAGAATAATATCCAATATTTGAGATTCACACATCCAGCTGGCATCAAAACAATTCTACTTCATTGATTTGATCAGGAATAAATAAGTGTTTTATTTTTATAGTTCTGGGTAATTCAAATATCAGGCATTGGTTTTAGTGCTTAGATGAAGCACAGCCTACTTTCTGGCTGCTCTGCCTAGGTCAGTCTGTTGCATTTTTATGTATGTTTGGGAACTGCGCCTCGGATAACTGCGGTTGGATGCTGGTGAAGAGCAGCCCTAGAATTATCTGCTATAAGTCATAGTGAGCCCCTTTATATTCCTAAGAACAGTGGTCAAAGGGAGGAATTGAACACGGAGCAAGGTGTGCTGTCTGTCCTGATGCCAGCTCACCCCTGTGACGTGCTCCGTATGTCCTCAGCTCACCGGGCTGTACAATGTCCAGTCCAGGGTCTCTAGCCAATCTGCCTGGATCTGAGCTTCCAAGGAGGACTCCAGGGTCCATCCAAGTTCCAGCAGGACCATGGAGTTGATTTCATTGTTTCCTGAGAATGAAATATTTCAGAAACCAAGTTTTCCTCACTTATGCCCTATGTTCCTTTCATTTTGAATCTCCTCCCCCACGCTGTCCACAGGTAGCTGTTTCAGTCGTTTGGGTCCCGGTCCACTCGATGAGTCCAGCACACTGTCAAAGGCGAGGGAGTCCTCTGCAGCTGTCACGGCTCCCATAGTCCACCACGGAGGGTGATGGGACTGTGACTTCACCCGAGATGTGTCAGGGCCCAGTGTGCTGGGGGCTGGGGGCTGGGTGGAGGTGGTCCCTCCGTGTGAGCTGGCTCCTGCCCTCCTGTCTCTTTTGGCAACCATGACTGGGGTGCCTTTTTTCCTGCTGTGCCCTTCCACCTTGCTGCTTCAGCCTTGAAGCCAGCTGACTGGGGCCTGAAACTGCAGGTTGGATGAACCTGTGCTCCTAAGATGTGGGTGTGTGCCACTGAGGGGACAGTGACAAGACGGTAGCTAAGGCCTCCTGGCTGTGTCGCCTCTGGAAGAGCCTGGTGTGGTGGCCCACATGCGTGGAGCCCTGAGGGCCTGCAGAGCAGTTGCCTGGCCTTGGGCGTCTTCCCAGGAGATGTGATCTTCACAAGAGCTAGAGGCATAGAGAGAGGGCCCTGGCCAGCTGAGGGTGCAGAATTTGATTATCAGGAGCCTGCCTCTGGCCCTGCCCCTTCCCGGCTCTTGCCACTGTGTGGCTCTGCATTCATCTCACTGGTGTTCAGGGAGCCGGGAAGGAAGGCAGGTGTGGCCTCCTGCCTGGGCTCGTGTGAGAGGCCACATGACAAGACTTTATCAACAGGTAACATGCTTAGTGTCATTGTCCCCTTGGCTGCCTCTGGGCACTGTGATGGCTGCTAAGTGACTGAGGGTTCCCCAGAATCCCTCTGCAATTAACCTTGAGGGGAGATGTGCCAGTGAGGACTTAAGATATTTCCTCCCCAGCCAACCTTGTGGTCTTGGGACCCAAAGCTCAAGCCCTGAACCTGGGAACAACTTGAAACAGGGCTCTGAAGCAAGGGCATCTAGTGGTATGAGCTGCAGTCCATGGTCCTGCTGTGTGCAGGGCCTGCAAGAGCTTCACCGAAGCACTCCTGGCTAAGTGTCTGCTGAGGAGCGGCCACTGCGCACTCGGTGTTCCTGGGTGTGGACACTGTCCTGTGGCACTTGAGCCTGTGGGCCAGGGAAGAGCTTCTTTCAGATATACTGGGCAGGCAAGGGGAGCTGCTTTCCTGAAACTTCAATGTTATAATCAAGAATGGTCCATTTGCTGTCATTTAGATTTAAGTAATCAGTCACACTTTCATGGAATCTATGGTAATTAGATTTGGAAGAATCCATTATCAACCCAAGTCACAAATTATTAATTACACTAAATCATAAGTCTCCATATAGAAAACAGAGAAGAACAAAGGAGCATAAATGAAGGTGTGAGCTCAGGAGAAACCCATCTTCCCCTCCTCACCTGTTGCCCCAGGCCAGCTCTGCTGCTCCTGACCTCCTGTCCTCTGCACAAAGGCAGAGCCTTCCCTGCGTGGCCAGGCAGCACTAACAGCAACAGTGTTCACCATGATGCTTGGGACAGAGAGGCCACGTGACCTATTTTGTTTTGTTGTGTCCCAGATGATCTGTTCGTGTGTTGACTGCTCAGTTTCCTTGCTCTTATTCCAAATCTCTTTCTAAGGCACTGTTCTAGAAGTTGAGGAAATACAGAAATGAACAGGCTAGGTCTGTGCCTGAGGAAAACCTCAGAGTCCGGTGGGTTGGGCATGAGACACGGCTTGTTGGGGTGATTACTCGGTATTTTCTAAATGCTTCCAAGTGCAGCAGCTGTGGTTATAGGTGGAGTCCGGACATGGTGGCCAAGGCTCCCGTGGGCAGGAGGCATCTTGGATGGGGAGGGTGTGAGAGACAGGGCAGTTCTCTGACACTTGGCATTCTTGCTATTGCACAGTGGACACCTGAGCCCTTGGCCTCTTGGGAACCCTTCCTTCCTCTGTGTCCCTAGGACACGTGTACATGATGCATACAGAAGAACATTACTTGGCCGTGACACACAAAGGCTCTTCAGCAACACAGAGTGCCCCGGAAAACACTGTGTATGACCCCAGCAGGTGCAGAGACAGCCCAGTGGAGGATCCTGGGCTCGGTTGGGGGTGCACACCAGCAGCTTAGCTCAGTCCTGCAGCCTGAGTGCCTGGGGCTGCTGCAGCAACACAGCCTGTGAGGCAAGGAGGAGGTGCCAGGTGTGTGGGCCAGCTTTTTTTTTTTATGAGCAGAATATATTTTTTGAGGGAAACAAAGCTCCTGTCCAAGAGAGGGACAGGAGGGGGGCCCAGGCGGGTAGTTCCCTAGGAAGCTGTCTCTTCCAGGGACTTTTATAGAAGAAAACCATGTGGTGAGGTGGGTCTAAGATGCTGGAGAAGACATGGGAACTCACTTAGGTGGGCATGAGGTGGGACAAAACTATGGTCAGCCAATGAGATTACAAGCACCATTGCTTAGGTAAAATTCATTAAATCCAGTACCAAATGGGGAAGTGAGTCACACAGCAAGTAGGCATGAATATGGGACAGAGTCTTCCTGTTGGGGGTTGGACTAGTGACTCATTTGGGCTCTTTCAAGGTGCTTGATACCTATTTAGAATATCAAACCCTGATGCCCATCCCCAGGGAAGTATGTAGCTGTGTTTGTTTCCTCTTTTGTCTTGGTCTTGAGGTCTGGCTCATAGAGGAGTGTCTGTCTCTTCCTAGTTGTAAAGTCACCTTGTCTTCCATGTTGTCTCCTTGAGAGCTAACCCTGTCTGACTGCCTAGAATATTTCTAATGTAGCTACCTGCAACATTCCCCCTCTGAAGAAGTAACCCAAACTGCCATGAGGGAACCAGGGGCAATGATTGCTCTGGCTTCTTCACGCTCAAAGGGGTCATAGTTGTGGACTGGCAGTCAGAGATATTCTCCAGAGGTTCTATCTAAAGGCCCTCAATAGACCCAGGCATTTTTATCTTGGGTAGACATATAGCTTCGAATCTGGAGGAGACAAAGACAAAGAAACTATTAAACATGCATGGGCCAAATAATCATAACAGGATAATTATGAAAAAGACAAGTTAGAACTTTTTGTCTTAAATGTGGGTTTAATCCCTTTTATCTTCAATAACCATTGGGTATTGTCTCAAATAAACTGGCTTACTCTTATGTCTCACCAACTCTACCATCACTGGGGGTACATGAATTGTCAGACCTAGGGAACGCACCAAGTACTCTCCAGTTGGCAAGTGGGCCACTGGCTGCGTAACTACCGACAAATCTGCAGAAGCACCTATTGAAAGTGTCACAGGCTTTCTCCTTATATTGGCAGTTAGCATGGGCTCCCTCAGGCTGAGAGGGAAGACCCGTGACCACCTCAGCCTGAAACTTCCTCTGACTCCATCATAAACATTTTCTTTTTCTTTCTCTACCAGCTTTGGACACTTTTTCTTTTTTTTTCTTTTTTTTTTTTTTTTTTTTTTTGCTTGAAATGTCCCTTCCCTTAGTCCGGAAAATTCTCTGACACTTGGTGTTCAGAAGAGCGTAACTCTTCTCCCATTCCCTGACTGGTCTTCCTTCCAGTAGGCTGCTAGTATTGCCATTCTTACTTTCATCTATAATTCCATTCTGTATCCCTTCTACTAAGAAATACCTCAAGTGAGACCAGCTCATTCTGCAAAGCCCTCTTACTTCTGCAGCTCATGCCAGATACTGGGGTCCACTGAACAACGTATACTTTTTTGGTTTTATGGCCGCCTGCGGGTAGCCCTGCCCAAGGAATGTGAAAATAGCTTCTCTTGTAATGAGGCCAAAAACCTGGAGAAGGCTCAGCTTGCCTTCCCCAGTTAGTTAAGGCCTTAATATATGTCCCTATAAACACAATCTGGTGGATCCCAGTAAAAGGAATCTTAATCTTGTATATTTGTTAAAGATTTTACCTGCACGATTACCTGGGTTTTGGTATCTTCTAGGAAAGAACAAATTTTCTGGGAATTGGAGCACATATAATCAAGGCATGAACATTTCAGCTAACAGGTACATTCATAAACTTTTTTGAGACCTAGCAATAGTAACTTACTAGCTCTTAGACCCATTTATTCATGGAGTGTGACAGTTTACTATAATCCCCTCTAGCTTTATTGAACGGGTCATACCTATATTAACTATGAGCATGAAATACCTGAGTTACATCAGAAATCAACCAGATTAACTTACACTTATGAAATACGTAGCATTTAGTCAGATTAAACCAATGAAATGCCTTTTAAATCTTGTACATAAACAATAATACATTATATTTGTAAAAACGTCAGTCTCAGCATCATCTTGATGAGTAAGCAATCTGAATATACAGCAGTATCTCAGCTACAGCTAAAGCAGCACGTCTTCTAAATCTGTTTCTGTTGAGGTACAATGACGGGAAGGAAGCTCAGGGGTGGAGAAGGACAAGAGGCCTGTGCCAACGTCCAGAAATGGGCTGGGTTTTTCCTGTAGCCATGACTACTCAGGGCTCCTCTGAGACGATGACAGACAGAGACCGTCTGCCCAGAGGGAGGGGGCAGGCCCAAGGCCCTTCAGTGCTGGCGGACCACAAGGGAAGCCTCTGCCTCAGTGCAGTTCCACTTCCAGTGGCTGCCTTGGCAGTCGGGGCACGGCTTGTGGGCCCCTTGAGGCAGTCTCTGGCTTCTGACAGCAACAGCAGATGAACCTCATCAGTAGATGAATCTCATTGTTGTTGAGGGTTTCTTAGAGCCAGGAGAATCAGACCTAGGGTCTGTTTTGAGGCCACAACAAAGGCAGCCATTTTGATCTCTGCTTTCTCTCCCTGTCTTCTCCCAATTCCAATTAATATGTCATTTAAGAAGCAGTTCTTATTAACTGTATTAAGTGAGTTGTTTGGAGCAAAAGCTGTCTTTTGTGGCTCTTTTCTAATATCTGGAGCTGACTGAGTAATGAACTTATCTGTAAGAGTCATCTGTCCCTCTATTGAATTAACATCTCACAAAGTATGCTTTACCAGTTTCTCTATTAAACATTCAAAGAAATCAGAGGTAGTCATCTTTCTCCTGGTAAATAGTTAAAATTTAATAACTGAAGGCTTGGTTGTATTTCTAGGACCTTCAAAAATATAAACTTGAACAAAAATGTCTTTTTTAGTCTTGCCTTGCTATTAGGTCAGCAGGGCTCTGACTGCTCAAGCTCCAGTGGGAACAGATAGTTCCACTGGTTGTCTGTCTCTTGGCTCTTTAAAATTAACAATATGCTATTCATTTCCAAATGCAGTGGCAGCTTGTAACACTGCCTGCCTTTCCATAGAAGTCAAAGCTTGGTCTAAGATTAACACTATATCTCTCTAATCTAGTCCATAAGTCTGAATAAATCCTTTAAAGTCATCAATGTACTTATCAGAGTTATCTAAGGCACATGAACTCTGAAGATTCCAAATTGTCTTTTCTTTCTTTAAAGGGTATGTCCTTGAAAAGCTTGCACAGATTCAGCTAAGAATGGGTGGTGCCCCGTAAAGGCCTGAATTACAGCTGGTTTAGAAGTCCACACACTAGAAAGGCAGATAGGGAAACCTTACTTTCAGTAACCGTGGGCGAGGCTGTGCTTACTGCTGCCTTGTCCTCAGGCTGCAGGACAGTGAGGCCTCGGGCACCTGAGCTGCCTGGCTCTCCTGCTGCTCACATCTATATTTAAAACTTTATTAAATACAATATCCTTTTTAATACAAACCAAATCTGAACATAAGACATTTTTACCATTTTCCTTTTTGCATCATCTTTATAGTTATAAAATAGCATCAAAATTGATACTTTCCTCTGCATTCCATTTGGATTAAATGGCTTTTTTCAGCATGTAAGGATTAAATGTCTTCCGGTGCCCAGTGAAGCATTCTAAAGGAGTAAGAGACTTTGGCTGTGAGATAACCTGGAATTCAATAGAAATTACCTTTTTGGGCGTCCCCCTTTCCTTCTAATTGATTCCTCACCCAGGCCTCCCCGAGTAGCCCTCTCCAGAGCAGGTGGCTGCTCCCGCTGGAGAGAAGGGAGACGAGGTCCCACCAGCCCATCCACCCTCGAACTGGTGCGTGGTTCTTAGCTCTTGAAACATGTCACAAACCCTTCACTTACTCTTATTGACTGTTTGTAAGTTAACAGCTACAATTGGTCCATTGACAGGAATGTCTACAGAAGAAAGCGTAAGTATGACATAAAAGGTCAATTGGGAATGAGCACTTCTCAGGCTACAAAGATCACTTCTAGAGATGGAACAGTTGGCTGTAGGGATTTGGCCCCATGCACTGAGCCAAGTCTCCAGGCACTTGTTTCCCATCTAATCACTTAGGTAAACATTATTAGTAACTGATCAAGATTTAAATTTGAAGCTCACAAGTGAAACATATTTTATCGTCTAACATATTTTACAGATTGGTAAAAAACACTTTAAAGCTGACAAAAATCTCTTATAGTGTAAGGCTCACATGTAAATCCTTTCTTCTAATAGCCACTGTAGAGTGTAAACTATTGCAACCCGCCTTAGTCTAATTTCTGAAATAGTGACTCATTAAGTTCTACTGAAAATCTCAAGTAGAATTCCTAGTTTACTAGCAAAAAGGTACAATAGGTAAGTGGAGATCTTTCAGTGGTCAAGAGCCAGTTTCCATCAAAGCACCTTTAGGTGTCCACCAGAGAGTAGCCCTGGCGATGACCCGTCAGGTGTTCTCAGTTTCTGTTGGCTCACACAACCAGAGATGTCTCCAGAAAGGAAGCCAGCAGTTCCTCTGGTCAGCATTCCATCAGCCACAGGCTTCAATGGGGATTCACCGAAGAACTGCTGGGGAAGCCTGTCCTCTGCCTCAAAGAGTGGCAGCTGCTCTAGGAGCATTTACAGGCTGGCAGAGTGACCACTGTTTGTCCAAGTTCTATAAGAGATAGCGACAAGCCTGAATAAGATTACCTAGCACTTTACAGTAAAGGCTTTTAAAATCTATAACTCATCTCTTATACACCTAAATGATATCTAGACCCAGGAAAAAAGGTTGAATCCTCCCTCACACTAAATGTGTTCTGGTCCCATAAGTGTGCTGCTTTTGGAGATAGCTCCTTCTGGTGTCACCCAGAAGTCGGTTCTCTCCACTGTGTCTCAGGTTTAGCCTCCCGAAGGAGACCTGCCCAGGACACTAAGCCAGGACATGGCTTTTATGTGTCCTTCTGGACGGGCACAGTCCTCTTTGTCTCATCTGTCCCAGAGACGTGGTGTGTGTCCTTTTTCTAAAATGACTTCCCTGTCTTCAGTGTTAACAAGCACTCGTTTTCTAAAGGGCTTTACTTAGTTGCAACAGTCAGAGTTTTTCTAGTTTTACATGCCTCCAAAAAGGAAAGTACAAAGAGGTGGGAAAATTAGGAGTAAAGTCAAAAGAAGGAAACAGAAACAGAGCAGACCTGACATTCCCTCTAGCATGTAGCGGGGGATCAAAGCCAGTCCATCCCAGTGAAACCTGTCCTCCAAGTCTTAAGAACGGCTGCCGACCTAATGTCATTCAACTGGCAAAGGAGTCCTGTGTTTTATATATAGGCATGTAGATTTCCTAAGTCTGACTATATTTAAACCCATTTTACCCTTTACATGAACTCCACTAAGAGTCTTATTAACATCACCCTAGCATTACTGTCTAAATTGAAGCAAGGAATACCAGTATATATATATATATATATATATATATATATATATATATATATATATATATATAGTCGACAAATAGCATCACAATTATTACTGTATAAAAAACTAAAAATCACCATGGAAGCTGAGGCCTAAGTTTTTATTCCAATTATTCCCTTTTAAGATATTAAAATTAGATTCCAGTACCTCAAAAAACAAATAAAACAAAAAAAAAGAAAAAAAAAGGGGTTTACATTATTTACACATGGTATGGAATATAAAAGCTGCTTTTTGGCTAAGTTAGACTGCTGTTACCTACAGAATTTACACTATAAATATTAAGGGGGAAAAGACTAGTTAAAATATCATTAAACAAGAGATATACTGTGTCTGGAATTTTGTTTTGAAATTATTTTTGTATCTTCTAATAAGTATTTGTTGAATAGAATCTGACTTCTAAAAACTCTATTGAAAGTCTAGAGCCGGGCGTGGTGGCGCAGGCCTGTAATCCCAGCACTCGGGAGGCTGAGGCAGCAGGATTGTTGTGAGTTCGAGACCAGCCTGAGCTACAAAGTGAGCTTAAGGCCAGCCTGAACTGCATAGTGAGACCCTGTCTCAAAAAGACAAAAAAAAAAAAAAAAAAAAAAAAAAAAAAAAAAAAAAAAAAAAAAAAAAAA
>PVKA01012652.1:0-31360 GCA_004027165.1 Ctenomys sociabilis | reverse complement strand
AGTATTATAAAATATGCCTTAATGTTTTCCCACAATTATGAGACAGTCTATTCTTTAAATCCTTTAAGAAGTCTCATGTGTCCCTAAATGTGAAACTGCAGTAACTTACCAGAAAAATTTTTGTTATTATGTTCTTAGGATTACTTTTCTAACACTTAAAAACATATCTAAAATCTTGGCAAAAACAAACACAATCGATTCAGTGTAACAGACTGAGCTTTAAACTACTTTAATTTTTAAAAAATGTAGTCTACTAGCTGATTGAATCAAATGCAGAATATTTAAATGACTATGAAGTTCATCAGATCAATGATAGAAGACATAGAAAAGGGGAGGTAATTTTGGGACAGGTTAATATAGAAAATTGTAAGTGCTAAATTCAGCAACAAAAATGGCACTAAATGTAGATGATCGTTAAATTAATATGGTATAAAAATGAATAGCTTAAATAAACCAGGATTCACATATTACAGTAGCACAGTTATGACAGAATGAACCAAAGACATGAGCAGTTCTCAAAATTCTCTTTTCAGCCTACTTCCAATAGAAACAGTCAGGCTTTTTCCTATACACAGTTTTGATGCTTTGTCTATACCATATATAGTAGAAAAATAAATTCTTTAGCAGCCTAGAAACAGTTTATACCAATACATTTAACATCTAGTTCAAATGCAACATACACAAGCACAAAATAGCCATAAATGTCCTATTAGAGAAATATCATAACCTTATAACAGTTCCATGTTTTAACTTAGATTTACCAACGTTTTGACCAGTATTTTAACAAAACCACAAAAGAGACAAATCATAAGCAATTGCAAGCAGTCTGAACAGTGCTTTATGAGTCAAAACTGTACGAACAATTATGAGCAATGGGCAAAGACATATCAACATTTGAAGTATAAGCAAGTCCCAGTCCAGAATTTATGAAAGGAAAACAAACTCATCCCTTCATCCCATGATCTCAGTGTAAACCTCCAAACTGATACAGGGAGAAAAACTGACCTCCAGTTGCTGTAGGGAGCCTCCAAATGACATAGGGAAAAATGATCTCCTGAGCTGACCTGGTTCAGGTCAGTTCGTGTTCTCTAAAAGCAAAGAATGAGTTTTAGGAACAAACGGAGGTTATGAGCAGAATATATTTATCGGGGGAAAGACAGCTTCTGTCCGAGAGAGGGACAGGAGGGGGCCCGAGCGTGTGGTGCCCCCGCCCCTGCCGGCTGGGCTGTGATGGGCACTGCCCATAGGACTCAGGAAGCACCACGCATGTGGCTGAAACGTGCACCATGCCTGGCAGCTGCACCGCAGCAGAGCTCACATGGGGACACAGGGCTGCGTCCAGACCCACCCTGTTCCTGGCTCCGAGGGAGCAGCGGTACGGGCCAGACCCACTGTCTGTGAAGCTGGGTGCTTGGAGATTCAGCACAACCTTCGAAAACTTGTGTTGTCAGATCTGTTCCCCTGACTGTTTCAGAGTGGAGGAATTAAAGTGAGAGTCCCCCTTGTGCACATGGCCAAAAGCCCAGAGGGACCTTGAACTACCGGCACCTGCACTTGGAAAGGCAGAGGGGAAGGGCAGTGGCCAGGGCTCTCATACCAGGCCCAAGGCTCCTGCTGAAATGTGGGCTGGGCTTGGGTCTTCCACAGAATAACTGGGACCCTGCTATATAACAAAGACCAAACTTAGAGGAATCAACGAGCCAACAGAGGTTAGAGTTGCAGTCCTGCTGCAGGTCTCAATCTAGAAATCTGATTGGACTGTGCATAGAACAGTAACCAGGTGTCACTCTTTGAAACAATCACTCATGTCATTGTCTTTAATTAAATTAGAATGATTTCATGATTTGTCATTGTTTTCTAATTCTAGACAATTGCTGAGATATTATGAAACAAAAGAAAGCTCGTGTGATGAAGTTAAGAAGCAATTGCTGTGTCTCCCATTAGATCAAACCTGAGACACATTTAGACACAAAGCCCTTCTTTGATACTTTAAGACAGGGTCTTCTTAAGTCACTAATTGCCCAGACTGGGCTCACACTTAAGACCTTCCTGCCTCAGTTTGCCAGAGTGCTTTGATTATAGGCTGTGCAGGTGGAACCTGGGCCATGGACCGTAAGGCTACCTGGAAACCTCTGCTAGACATCTGTGCCTTGGCACAGGGGGAGGTCCAGTTCCCCATCTTGGGGAGGCCTACAGGAATATGAAACAGCTCAACAAGCAAGCCAGCTGCCCTGCTGCAAGCTCTGGGATTTGAGGGAAGCTCAAAAGCCAGCCCAGGCACTGGGGCCACCAAGCGTACTTGGGCAAATGCCTGCCACCTGGAAACTGCCCTTGGGCCCCTCTGCTCCTGCCTGAGGCCACCAGGGGAGAAGCATAACACCCCAGCTGTCTGGGAATGGGCTTAGCTTCCCCTCCACAGCTGCTCATTCCAGGGACCCAGGAGCAGCTTGGAGTGGAGCCCCAGACATGGCGCAAGTCAGGTCAACACTGCCCTCATCCTGTGAGGTGGCTCTGGATGAAGCATGGGCTGGGGGCACAGAGAGGCTCCTGCTCTCCCCATACTCTTCCTTTATGACAGTAGGTGTCACAGGGCTATTCACAGGTGGTCAGGAATATCCAGCAGCTGCAGGCCTCACCTCCCAGGGTCTTTGTACTGAGCCCTTCTTTGATACTTTAAGACAGGGTCTTCTTAAGTCACTAATTGCCCAGACTGGGCTCACACTTAAGACCTTCCTGCCTCAGTTTGCCAGAGTGCTTTGATTATAGGCTGTTTCGCTTTTGGGTGTGCAGACAGCATGGGTTTCTCCAGAAGTCCTCCTGGCCCTCCTCAGCCCTTGGAGTTTACTGCAGGCCCATGTTGGTCTGAATTTGAATCTGATCCAAATTCTCCAGCCAGTGTGGATGCTGCAGCTCAGAAACTGGCTTTAATGAAGTGGGATGCGCACTGCATGCTAAAGGAAGATGAACTGGTTGTGGAAATCCCAGCGAGCTAAGTGGGATTCTGTTCAAAGAGCAAAGCTGGTGTGACATTGACGTAGAATTCCAGCTGGGGAGCTTTAAATGGAATTTCTGGACTTTAATACCTTTGTGTACAGCCAAGAATCTGCCTTCTGACTTTGAAATCAGTTCAAAACCTGAGTCACTCAGCAACCATTTTTCAAATATGAGAGCCTTGTCAATCGAAGTAATAGCTTTGGGGTAAAGCTGCTCACAGTGTCAGGACTCTCAGGGGAGCAACTGTCTCTCACATCTTCATTCACACCAGTCAGAACTTTCATGTTTCGGAAGAATATATCTTTATGTTTTTAACTGCATGTTAATTTTAATTAACATTCTATGTAATTTAATTTTATATCCAAAATGCATCTAAATATACCTGGGAGATAAAATTCTTTAAAATAGTGGCTTCCCGTTTGCCCCTATAAATGCTGTAGGCACACACACACACACACACACACACACACGTGAGTGTGCACTTCAAGCATCACAAGAATCAGTGTGGGCGGGTGCAGCCTGCCCAGCAAGGGTCTTGGCCTGTTCTTTGCAGTAGTTGTTCCTGTTCAGCCCTTTCCACTGGGATGGTAGGGCTGCAGTCAGCTCCACTGACATTGGGATTGGAGACTGTACCTTCCCGCAAGGGGTGAGTGGCCAGAGGAGCCCCCACACTCTGGCCCAATGTGCCTTCTGTCCCTCCAGCCCCTCAGTAGTAAGGCCCTGGCTAGATCTGCTTCCTAGGCTTTCAGTAGCCTTGAAAGCTGCAGGGCTAGGCCCCGGCATGTTCCATGCATGTTTGTGTGACTGTGTGTACTTGTGCATGTTCATGTGTGTATGCATGCACTGTGTGTCTGTGTGTGTGCATGCTTATGTGTGTCTCTGACTGTACACATGCATGTCTGTGTGTGTCTGTGTATATGTGTACTGTGTGTGTGCACATGCGTGTGCATGTCTGTGTATGTGTGTGCATGTGTGTATGTGCACATGCACTGTGTCTGTGTGTGCATGTGTGTATTTGTGCACACACATGTGTGTCTGTGTACACACGTGCTGTGTGCATGTCTCTGTGTGTACATCTTTTTGTGTGTGACTGTACACATGGAAGTGTGTGTATATATGTTTTTGCCTGCACATGCACACATGTGTATGTTTCTTGTGCACATGTGTGTCTGTCTCTGTACACATGCATGTGTGTGCATGTCTGTCTCTGTGTGTACATTCTATGTGTCTGTGCACATATCCATGTGTGTGCATGTGTGTGATTGTGTGCATGTGTGCCTGTGTACATGGGCATGTGTGCCTGTGTCTGTGTGTACATGCTTGTGTGTGACTGCACACATGCACATGTGTGTGCATGTACATGTGTGTGCATGGTTTTGTCTGTGGGTGTACACATGCGCATGTGTGTGTGTGCATGTGTGTGACTGCACATGCACCTGAGTGCATGTCTGTGTCTGTGTGTACATGCTTATGTATGTCTGTGTATCTCTGTGTATCTGGGGTATTTGTGATGGTTTTGTCGCTTTAGAAGAGGTAAACATCCCTTCAAGCACCATGGCCAAGTCCCAAGTCTGCAGTGAAGAAGCCTGTGGTGCAGGAAGGGGAGCACTACACGGGGATATCATGCCACCCCAGGGGCAGGAAGGCAGGTGCAGTGGATGACGCCAGTATCACAGAGCAGATGGGCATGCATTGGATGTGAAGGCTGCGCAGGTGCTGTGGTCATGGACCATATCAGCCCATTTTGCCATTGCTGGGACATGAGTGCAGGAGCCCACAGCATAAAGGAGGGCAGCTCCACGCGGCTCACAGCTTCAGAGGACGCAGTTCACATTAGCCAGCTCCGAGGTGCAGCGTGGTGGTGGGCAGGTGCAGTGGGGCTGAGCTGCTCACATCTGTCGTGGTCACTGGGAAGCAGAGCAGGGGACAGTGCTCATGAGAGACCCTCCACCTCCGGCTGGCTCCCCACACACAAATCTGAGCTCTGATCAGTCCACACAGGACCTACGCACTAAGTGGTGCCACTTTCTGGACCGGAAAGTTGGCATTAAACTGCCCCTGCCTCACAACTCCAGAAAGTGAGCTACACAGAGGGTCTTAGAAATCTATATCTCTTTTAGAAGGAGTTTTGTTGTTGTTGTTGTTGTTGTTGTTTTGGCTACTTCAGGCTGCCTTAAGGGCAGGTCTGGTAAGGCTTCTGGAGCTGGGAACCAAACCGCGGTCCCATGCACCTGCTGCATTTACTCAAGTGATGCTTTAAACATTACATCTCTTTTTAGAAAACAGTAGCTGCTTTTGCACCTAAACACCATGAGAGGAGATAACTCAAGATCAGTTTCAGCTGGGCTGGCCAGATAACTCAGTGGATCAAAGCACCTGCTTAGGCAGAAGCAGAGGTCGGAGGTTCGATCCCTGGTGGCCTGCTGTGCTGCCCACCCCTGGGGCACACTGAGATGGCGACTGAGACTTGGCGTAGTGGTACGTGCCTTTAATTCCAGTGCTTGGGAAGCTGAAAACAGAAGGGTCACTAGGAGCACAGTCTATGTAGTGAGATCCTGTAGACCCTGTACTAAATACAAAAAGGAACAGCGTGGGTCTGCCCCTCTTGTGAAGTCCTTGCTTGTGACCCCCCAAGGGCTCCGCAGCTGTCCTCCCCGGCCTTTCCCTAGGGAAAGGGGTGTCCATGTTTGCCATTCTTTGGTCCTGGAGGGGCTTTTCTGGCTGTAACCCTAGGTGCAGCTGAGTGCACCACAACCAGTCTGACACTGCACCCACTTCACTTTGCCTCCAGCCCAGCACAGAGCGACCCCCTCCCCATGCCACCAGGCGAACTTTGATGCATGCAGCAGGCCATTCTTTCATGAGTTTCTGGGCCCATTGTGCTACTTTCTTATAAACAAACCTGTTGTTGTTTAATTGATGTAGTTTTCTATTGGTGAAAATTACTTGGGTACCTTGGATTGGAAGAGGACATGTTTTCTTATTAAAGCACGTAAGATTATGTTTTCATTTCATGGCTTTTCCCATCAGGACAGAGTGATGGGAATGCCCCAAGCAGGGAATGTATATATATATTGAATTGTACCATGTATCTTCCCTTATTATCTGCAGTGTGCACTGACTGATTTGCAAGCTCTAGTCCACAGCATTAAATATGCTTCTAAAATCATTCTTAGTGGATAGGTATAACTCCATTGTGTTTGTCTACTATGATTTATTGAATTAATTCTCTTTTAATGGAAATAGAAGATGTTTCTAATCTTTTTGCTGATATAAATTCCAGCTCTATGAATATACTCATAACTTGATCTGCAGGCTCATTCATGATTGTGCCCGTAGGCTAAATTTTGCAGCTGTTAATTTCAAGTGTGGTCACTTTCCTCATGAGCATTTGGTGCCTGCGAGGCTCCGTGGCGCACATTTGTACCTGACCTCTGGAGGATGGGTGTGCCCTGGGCGCATGCTCTCACTTAGTTAGGAGCTCTGTTGTGATCTTTGACTGTTTCAGAAATGTCTTGGAGCCTGACTCTCGCCACCCTCTCTGTTAGCATAACCGAAATGAAGCACTAAGGATGCAGAAATTAAGGAAGCAGGCAGAAATGCATGTATCAAGAGGTCTCTAAGACAGAAAGCGTGCAGAGCAATAGATTCTTGGGCCAAAAGGGAATGGATTTTACCAGGAGACAGGTTGGTAGGAAAGGGCTCTGAGGACCTCGTGTTGCTCATGAGACATGCGTGGGTGGGGCCACACCCAGCACAGTGCAGTCTGGAGGGAAGGTGGCGTTGCCAGGTCCTGAGGCCTGGAAAAGTCGCCTTGGAGCCAGTGAGTTCCACATGGTCCAGGGGAGAGTAGGGAAGAGGCGGCGTAGGTGGAGCTCATCAGTTTCCTGAAGAACAAGTTCTTATTTTCTTCACCCTCTGTCAGTAACCCTTCTTAGCAGTCCCTTCCTAGTGTTGTAGCCAGGGCCATGGCCTTCCTATCCTTCTGTCACTCAGATAAACATTGAGCCAGATGGAGCCAAGGGCTGTGGGCCAGGACGCCAGGACTGTCGGGTTCTGAGGATCTGGAGGAACAACGCTCTCCTTGGTGCGGGCCGGAGGGCCAGGTGGATTCTGGCACTGCTGGTCCTCGCTGGTGTCAGCACCCCCAGGAATGCTCTGCGGGCTGCCTCAGTGTCAGTGCCTCCTCGGTGAGTCTATAAGATCTGTGTTCAGTGACATGTAGGTTCTAGTGGAAGCAGCCTGTACCTTTAGCCCAAAGAAGGGTTTACTGAGGCAAGGGGCCCTGCAGGGGCCAACCACCTTGTGGAGCTGCTGTCATGAGCTCCCTGTTGGTATCTGAGGCTTGCGTGGAGGTGCTCGCAGCCTCTGGGAGCCTCCTGGTGCAGCCCAACACATCCTGCGTCAGCGAATCAGTGTGTCCAGCCCCTCTGATGTCCAAGGTGGTTCTGAGGAGGGATGTACAGAAGTCCTTCCCATGGACAAACCCTCACGACTGCACCAAGATCAGAGAAAAGCAGGAAGGAACAGTGTCCAGGGGCATGAACCGTAGCCACTTCACCACATCAACTTAACTGCAAAAGTCTGCAAAACAAGAACAAAATGGTATTTTTTAAACTAAGACTTGAACAAAATTACAGGTGCAACAGATGCCTGTGATGCGACCTCACAGCCACAACTCAAGAAGTTCAAACTGGGGGGGCGGGGGCGGAGGGCCTGCAGCCACTCCCGTGGCCCGAGGCTGCCCAGCTCACACTGGGTGGGGGAGCTCTCTGGTGCAGCCTGAGTGTTCTTTGACTCAGTTTCACTTCCACAAAGTGTTAGGATTGCGGCTGTGGACACAGGCATTCATGTGCCTGTCCCAGTTGAGGTTTTTGATCTTGTGGTTGGTGTTCGCTGCGGGACATGGGTCTGACACAGCTTAGGCCCACCCTGCTTCCCTCCAGTGCTGGGGCTACTTCCCACTGCGAGGGAGCTGTCTCTCCAGCTGATATTGCCTAGCTTTTCCTGTGTATCCTTTGGGTTTCTCCTGTAAGAGACCATGTGGTATGTGTGCTGTGCCTCAGGGTGTTAGAGTGGATGTGTCACTAGCTGATTTGAGACAGAAATGAACATCCGAGTCAGTACAAAGAGCCTGCTTGGGGGACCCCGCGTGCTCTGAGCCCTTATCACCTACAGTAAATCGCCATCTACTCATCGGCTGGATTGAGCCATGTCTCTCATCCTGCAGTCCCACACCTCAGAGCCTCGCCTAGCCTGGCTTGCATTCTGTGCTGAGGCTGCGCCTGCCCTGGCCAGGGCCTCATTCTCTACCAAGTGTCGGAGCTGAAGGGCTCCTTGCCTCCTAGCTGAAGGGTTCCCAGCCCACATGCCTTCAGAGCTGACAGAGCTCAGGGCAGTGGGAGCCCCAGATAGGGGAGTCACTCTTGGAACATAGCCTGGTCACAGGAGACAACCCTGCCTCTGCTTCCTGGGCCGGTCAGAATGCTGTGTATCTACTACTAACACCATTAGCTATTGTGGGCCGATCAGGCCCACAGTCTCCCAAATGAGTGGCCAGAGAGGGCTTAAATAAATGAGACAGATGGTACGATTTCAGGGCCCAGGAGAACCAGAGAACCCGCTCGCAGAATTCAATATTTTCTTGGGTTTTAGACCAAGAACTTCTCTGGGCAGCTTGTATTTCTTGGCTTTTCTAAAAAGGAGGGGGATACTGAAGAAGATGCAGGAATCTGGGCAGGACTTGGGAGTCCCTCCCGGGGCTTCTCCACGCAACACATTATGTTTGTTGAGGAAGGCTGTGTTGTCCCCAGGAAGCCTTCACCAAGGAGTGAGGTGTCTATAGCCTCAGTCTCCTTTTAGTTAACTGGGCTTGGAGCCACGTCCTCAGCTGTGGCCCTCTCTTGGCCCCTGAGGCGTCCCAATTTCAAGGCTAGTACAGGCCTCAGAGGGGACCAGTGGCTCACAGAGGTTCACTCACTGTGAATCTGCTGCCTGTCTCCAGACCGAGGCCCAGGCCTTGGACAGGCTCACAGGTAAACGTGGAAGCCAGCTGGTTGGTGTAAATCCCGCTCAGAGCCGCGTCATGGTGGTTTCCATTACCTGTCCGTGCTCTGTGACCGTGCCCTGGTGACCCTGAGGAACACGCAGAGGTATACTTGAGTCGTGACCCTTGCCCCCTTGCTTAGTAAGCACACTGAGTTGCTTCTAAGCAGAAGCAGGTGCACTGTGCACACTAGAAGATGGGCTGCAGAGCAGACATGTGGGATGGTGCTGTGTGAGGGTGAGAAGTGCTTTGTGGCTCAGAACTGCAGGAATCCACAGGCGTGACATTTGGCGTCTGAGTGAGGGACAGGGCAGATTTATGTGGCCTGGGCCATGGTGTGGACAGTGGGAGTGGGGGCTACCTGGTACAAATGGTGGCTTCAGGGGCTGAATGCTTGGGGTAGTCACATCTGCCACGTGCAGTGACAGAGCTCCTCAGGCGAGTGGGCCCCTTCATGCTGTCCCCAGAGCTTGCACCATGCTTATATGAGGGACTCTGGCTTTGCAGGCACTGCTCGAGCCTCAGAAGCTGAGGGCACCTTGGGGCTGGAATCCCAAGGACAGCTCTCTGACCTTGGGCAAGCTGGGATGGCACCTTGGGTCCCTGGCATGGGGTCGCTCTGGGCTTAAATGAGATTGTAAGCATCAGTTCCTGTGGTGCTGATGACACACATGTCACCTTGGCTTTTAAATTGGTCCTGCAGAGGCTCTTCAGTACTGGCTGCGGGTCAGCTGTGAACTGGGAGCCAGGCACCCTGTGTTAGTGCTGAGAGCTGTGGCAGTGCTGACGCCCTTTGCTCTCTGGTGAGAACAGAGCTTTGTGGCTGCTCGTCCCTGGCTCATCACCTTGGCCAAGTTTCTCACACAGTAAGCTAAGGTCAGCGGTCTGGAGTCTCCCTCATTCCTGAGCCCAGCTGGGCCTTGCTCCTAAGGGCAGCTTCTGGTAGAGCCAGGGCAAACAGGGAAGGGCACCTTGAGGCTGGCAGTCAAGGCATCAGCATTCTAATAGCTGTTTATTCGAACCTATGGGAGCTGGGTGATTTAACACACACCTGTGACTCCAGAACTCTAGCAGGCCGAAGCATGAAGATCACAAGTTCAGGTCTACCCAGAGCAACCCAGTGAGACCCTACCTCAAAGTAAAATCTGTTCTGGGGCTAGGGCTCAAGGCAGAGGCCTAGGATTCATCCTCAGTGCAGAAAAGGAAGAGGAAAGGGAGAGAAGAGGCCCCGCAGGGGCTAGCTGGCTCTCTGTACTAAGGAAGAGCCAGCCAGGTGGGGCATAGCCCCGCTGTCCCAGGAAGCCATTCCAGGGCCTGAGGTGTTGAGACTTCTGCCTTTGGCCAGCTCCTGAGGGACGGCAGGTGTGGAGGATGGCCGTGGTGCGGATCTCCTCTGTTAATGAGCACGGGCAGGAGTCTGATCCTCCACACCCCGACGCTGGTCCCCAGCTGCGTCCCGTGCACACTGCTGTCTGACAGAAGAGGCTGCTTCCCCGAGTGAACATATCTGTTTTAATTTATGGAATTCAAGTTGTTTCGTAACAAATGAAAACCCGTTTCTTCTGCACTGGGAAGATGAATTGCTCCCGCCGCTGAAGGAGCACTCCTCTCCTGCTCTAGCTCTGGAGCCCTTTCGTACTTCCGGCAGCGGCACAGGTGCAGACCAGGCGTCCGCTGCCCTGATATCCAGCACTCCTTTAGGGAAGACCCTTCGTACCTACTGCGAACTTTGAAAATGCGCACACACCTGGGCCGTTACCATTTGTATTTGGGGACGCTGTTAGTTACTCTTCTTTCAGTGCTGGGACAAATACCCAACACTCAAAATGAGGGAAGGAAAGGTTTATTTAGCTCACAGTTACTGTAGGAGAGGCGGGGTGCCGCAGTGTCCACGACGATCCTCCACAACTCCTGGAAAGCACAGGCTGCCAGTGTAATGGGGCGCGCTCCCCTCTGGCCCCGCCCCTCGGCCCCGCCCTGGTCCTCTGGCCACGCCCCTAAAGCCGCTTATTGCTACTCCAGCCTGTGTCGGTCCTATAACTGACATGAAGCTTTGGGGGGACAGCTAGACACAGGCCATAACAACTGTCCAGCACAGAGGAAAAGTGGCACCTTCCATTTAGGAGGCAGGACCGTAGCTGCCCCTGGGGGACAGGAGGCAGCCGCTGAGCGCTTTGCAGCAGCATCCATGTACCTGCAAAGAGGACTGGGCAGTGCTGCCAGGCACAGCGGGCTGCTGCGTGGCACGTGTGTGAGCGGTATCCCAGCGCCAGCCCCAGAGGGCAGTGACAGGAGAAGCATCTCTCTTCGCACAACTGTGCATGCCTTTGTGTTCTTCTTTTCCAGACTTTGTTCTCTGTAGGAAGATGCAGCTTTAGGCCATGCCCCTGCAGCTCTGGGTCAGGGCAGTGATCCGCTGGCAGCTTCCTGCAGACCCTGCTCTGGGCCAGCGCTAGGAGTCCGGGCTTCAGGATGCAGTGCAATGCATGCTTTCGGCAGAGAGTTCTGACTGCTTCCGGGGCGGCATTAGATCAAACCTGTCAGTTGGTCCAGGCCCAGGGACAGCAGGCACAGGATCCCTGGTGTGGCTCGCCAGCCCCAGGGCTGCACCCAGGCCAACACTGGAGAGCGAGGGTTTGTGCACGTGGCAGTCCTGCACGCAGGCCGTGGACAGCTCGGCCCGCGGTGTCTCCTGGCTTCGCTCTGCCACTTTGTGCATCAGCATCTGACCTGCCTTCTCCATTCCCACCTGCTTCCCCCGCCTGCCCGAGGGCCCAGCTCCTCACCATGCACCATGTCTCAGGTCATGGCCCCAGCCGCACCTTGGTGCTGTGGTGTCAGGCGTGTGTGCTGCGAGCCCCATAGATGTGAGATGTGTTTTACACACAGCCTAGTGGGAGCTGAGCTCTGCATCCCGTTTGTCTCAGCACCCTGCTCTGTGGGTCCCCTTCTCGGTGGTTTCTGTGGTGTGGTGACAGAAAAGTTAATGCAGATGGCAGGATAAGGCCCAGCCTGAGTGCTGTGCCTGAATCCCTGTGGAGACGCAGCTGGGGCATTTCTCTTTAGAAGTATCTTGTGACTCATTTGCTCGATCAGCTCAGCCATACTTGAGAACAGATGCTAACGTGTGCGGGCAGCGTGGTGCGCAGAGTGGAGTCAGGAGCTCAGGGTGTCGGGAAGGAGAGGCCTGTGACTGGAAGTGTCCTGCAGGCTCATGCGACACACCATTCTTCACTGGCAGGGTGAAGGTATGAAGGCTAGGGCTGTGCAAGCTGCAGCTTACAGAGGAGAATACAGGGCCCACGAATCCCACTCTTTAAGAAAGATGACTGACATTTCTGATTAAGCGACACACTGTATATATGCCTTGAAACTTCTAATTTTGACTTGCTCTCTTACATTTTTTCTATAACATCCAACAAACAGGAATCACAGTGAGACAAGACTTAGGACAGAGGTCTTCAGAGAACTGCAGTTGTCAGCTGTGCAGTGCAAGCCACACAGCTAAGTCCTTGTGTTTAGAGGAGGAGATGGCGTGGGAGAGGCTGCAAATGGAGCCATGCAGGCTGCCACAGGCATGGGCCCTGCTCCCTGGGTGGCGATGACTCAGGCCTCCTGGCAGGAACCAGTGTCTGCAGGGCTGGCAGAGGACTGCTGGCTCTCTGTCCACTGAGGCTCTGGCCATATCTCCTCTCCTTTGATGAAAAGCCTCCGAGGCAGTATGGACAGGACCTGTGTCTGCTCCCCTGAGCCAGGAGAGAACAAGTCTGGGCACTGAGAATGGGAGATGGCCCATCACGGGGCTTCAGTTTGGGTGTACCCAGGGCAAGTTGGTGGAGACAGCTCTTGGTCCTGGACTGTTTCCTTTAGAAGGAAAAGTGGCTTCAGGGATGCAAACCAGCTGCAGTAGCTGCTTGGCTGCTTCAGTTCCATTGTTTCAGAAGGAGACATTCTGAGCCATTCCCTATTCCTTAACCTTTATTCCTTAACGGCTTATTACCTTTCTTGGTAGAAAATTGTGTAATGTCCTTAATATGACTCTGAGACCATAGTAAATTCTAGAGTTACTGAGTTCCAGGTGCGTTTAGAGGACACGAAGTCCCTGTTGACTTTGGTGTGCAAAGCTCTTGCTGCCCAGCTGGTATGGCCCAGGGGCCCAGGGAGGTGCAGAACTCTGCCTGGACTCAACACTGGAGCTGGGACCTGTATACGTGTGTATCATGTGTGTGTCCTGTGGGGGGGATGCACACACATGCATGTATGTGTGTCCCATGTGTGTGCATGTATTGTGGGGGGGCACATATGTGTATGTGTGCATGTGTATGTCTGTCCTCAGAAGGCCTGGTGAGCTGTAAGAGCAGGGGTGGCTGCGGGCTCTGGGTGTGGCAATAGCTGCGTACTTGGATGGGAGGATGGAGACCGTGGGTCACTAGGAGCTGTCTCACCTCACTGGCAGTGGCTTTGCGTGGAGACCAAGTTGCCATAGGAACTCTGCACCTGGGCCTGTCCCTCTAGTCCCCTGTGCACTAGTGTGTGTGAGAGTCTGCGTGTGTGTGGCTGTGAGCACTCACAGGTGGCGTGCTAGGCCTTTGGGTGCCCCAGTTCCCAGTGTGCCCAGGGGGCCTGTGCTGCAGCCCGGCCCAGACCTGCTCTCAGGCTCAGTTCCGCCTGCCTTTGAGGGAACTCCAGCCCCAGCCTCACCGTGGCACCCACCTGGGTCCAGAACACAGAGCTCAGAAAGCTTGGCTGCCCTTAGAGTTCAGAGCTCAGAGAATGACAGGAGAAGCTGCTGTGAGCTGCTGACATCACGCCTCAACTCAAGTGGCAACAGGGGCCTGCGCATCAGTGTTTCCCAAGCTCAAGCTGTGTGATCACAGCCCACGGGGGTGGTCTGCACTCTGGTGGGGAGCCTCGCCTTGCTGGAGCCGAGTGCCCACCCTTGTCCTCTGAAGGAAGGGCAGGCGGTGTGCCCCGTCAGGCCACCTCCCAAGGCTGTGGCTGCAGACCTGACAGGGCTTTCTGGATGGGGCTCCTGCAAGACCCCCAGATCCACCCAACACTGTGAAAGCAAGAGAAATAATAAGCTAAAATCAGAGAGTAAACAAGGTGTTCATTATCCATTATCAAATCTGTAAAATGTGAAGCCATCTGACCATGCAGTGGTGTGTACATGTATGTAAAAGATCATGGAAAAGCTGGTTCTTGCTTTACTTCACTGAACTCAGGGGTAGTTTGTTATTTAGCAACATGACTTATATCTGAATGGCAGCTCATTAAGGGTTATCATGAGACAGGCGACATAATTTTTACAAGGGAAAAGGAACCAAGTAATTATAGTTAACTGGAGATAAATCAGCAAGCACAAGTAGAGGAGATAACAAGACAGGCAGACAGTGCCTGGGAAGCTGGCCGAGACCAGGACCCTCAGGAAGTGGGCCCCAGTTTCCACCTCACGGGTGTCCTGACTCAGGGACAACCCCATCAGTGGCACACACGGGCGTACATGCCCGCTCCGGCCCAGAGCTGAGCCTGAGCGCTGCGGCCCCCGCATCCCTGCTGGCTTCGTGGGCTCTGCAGAGGACCCTGTGGTGTGAGCACCACACTGCTTGTGGCTGCTCACGGGCACACACACATTTGTGGACAAGTGTCGAGCTCGAGCAGGGCATTGCCGCGGTCTCCTGGAAGAGGGCCCCAGCGTGTCTTCACGGGACACGCTGCAGTCCTGTGTGTCCTGCTTGGTCTTCTTCCACCCTCCGAGGGCACATGCAGTGCTCCCATGTACTCGTGTGTATGCGTTCTCCGGTGTGGACATGCGTGTCCAGTTCTGTGCCCCAACAGGACCCAGAAACACTAACAAAGGCTAACTGGGAGGGAGCCTTTGCAAGGGGTGGGGCAAAGCCTCCCTGTGCCAGCTTCATCTGGCCCCTGAGGGCCTCCTGGCAGGTGATGTTTGGATGCACTGTCCAGGTGACACGCAGTGGGTGTCATTCTGCTTGTGGCAGGGTTCAGCTTGTGTATGCACCCTTCGCACCCTCGCTGGGAAAAGAGCCAGCACGTGTAGCCAGGGCGGGCAGGAAGCACAGCTGGCTTCACTCAGGTAGGGGGCAGAGCCAGTCCCTGGGGCTTTGTTCCTAATGACCTGCTCTGGTCCTTACCTGCTGGGGACCCTGGTGGCTGTACGTCTCTCTCAGGCCACAGTGGAGTGAGGCTTGGAGGGTGGAAGTGGTCCCCACTGCCTTCATGGGGTATGGGGTACACCAGGTGACCTAGGGCAACGGCAGGAGCTGGGGAATGAAGGTACACGAATGCAGCCCTGTTCCTGGTGCTTCTAGGAACCTCTAGGACTACCTAGATTATTGCCTGTGCTTTGGAGATTTTCAGGGTGTTTGCTGTCACCTGGATCTCTGTGCTCATACTCTGAGCCTCCCAGAGCCAAGAGTCTAAGTCCAATGCAATGCACACCCAGCTGCACCTCAGCCTGGGCCCCAGGGTCTCCAGGAGGCACAGGCCTCCCACTGCTCTCTGCCCTGGACATCACGCTCTCATCCTCCTAAGTTCCTTGAGAGTCTGTGTGGGTACAGTTGCCTAGAGGCACACAAAAGTTGGTTTCCTACTTCCCCACCCTTTCCCCCACCAGAACATCCACACCTAAATACAGGTAAGTGCCCCACAGCTGGGAGCGCCAGCACACAGTTCCTGGTTTCCTGGCCAGGCTTGACTCTGGGCTGGGCCCAGGGCCTGGAGCAGACAGACCAAGCTGTGTCCTTTCTCCAAAGAATGCTAATCCTGTGCCCCTGGGCTCTACCGAGAGACCTGCTTAACCCTAACTAGGAGTGTGGTGTGTGTGCCATTCAGACTCAAGGCTGATTTCACCTCCTGTCCTCACGGTGTCCCTGTCCTGGGACCAAACCGTGAAATGGTCCCTTAGATCAGGGAGACAGGAGCTGAGCATCTGCTGCCAGCCTTGTCGGCCCTGGCGTGTAGCTGTGATGGGATCTCTTTGCATTGTGTCTGCGATTTCTTCTTTCTCTTGAGCTCGTCTTTCCAGCCAGAGCACTTGCTGGGTGAGCCAGCCTGTGTCTCCAGGCCCCATGAGCTCTCAGCTCTGCTGCTGAGGTACCTGGGTGATGACCTGTCTTCCTTCCATTCTGGGGAAAGGCTAGTGGTGTCCTGGTGTCCTCCGGAGCATCTGCCGCCCCCAGCCATGGTCCTACCAGGGCTGTGGATCCTCTGAGTCAGGGCGTGTTCCCAGCCTCCTGTGGGGCCACTGCTCAAGCACAAGGCCCCTAAATGTTTTCTGGGTTTCTCTGCTACATCATGCACTGATGTTTCATTTTGTTTAGGAGAAATTAATCCTCACAATTTTCTGAACATAAATCTATTACTCAGCTGTGTACTTTGTTTAAATGGACTGGTCAAATGTCAGCTCTGCCCTGACAGAGTCTCCTGGTGCCAGGCCTCTCCAAGCCCCAATCTCTCTCCGAGCAATGGGGCATAACAGAGATCTGTGGGAAGGGTGCCACATAGTGTCTTATGCCAGCATGGCCTTGGGGATCAACACCATCGTTGCCCTCCTGACAATAAGGGTGATGTTAACCTGTAAAGAGAATGCATGTACCCTTGTACTAGTATATGTCACTGTTTCTACCAAAGGGACATACATGCAGTCAATGCTCAAAGCTAGTTTATTAATTTATTTGTAAATTCCAAAGCCGTGTGAAGAATTCTCACCTGTCAGCACAGCCTGTCTGAACTGGTCTTCCCAGGCTCAGGGCATGGCATGTGCTGTGTGTCTGCATGACTGCTGGCTCTTCCTTCACTGGGGGCAGGCAGGACCTCACAGAGGGCCCAAGTTCCCTGTTTACTTCCCAAGGTAATTATAACATTAAGCTCCTCTTTAATGTCCCCAGAGGCCTGGTGACAGGGACAGCCTATAGACACTTCCAAAACCGTACCACAGAACAGGGGTCTGAAGAAATCAATCACATCCATAGTCCAAGAGCATTCAGGTTCCAATCCCATCTGGCCTCCCAAGCGGGAGCCCCACTACCTTAGGACACAGAGCCACCCTCTCATGATCTTAGAAGAAAATGCCCTTGAATTGAGAGCCTTCCCTCCCGATATCCAACCCAAGTCAGCCTTTAAGCCAGGGAGGAGAGCTCTGACAACCTGTGAGACTGGGTCACATCTCCTGAATGCTCTAGTGGAAGAAGGCAGCAGACGCGCGTGAAAAACAAGAGACCCTTCCAAGTAGGGTGTGTCTACGAGCTCCACTCCTGGAGCCTCAAGCCAGGCACCCCAAAAGCCAGCTTTAATGCCACTGCCTCTGGAGCCTGCCTCAGGCCCATGGCCTGTGAAGCCCTTCCTGCTCCTGTGTGTCTGCTACCTCCACCTAGCAGGTCTTTCCCACTCAGCTTTCATTCTGAGGACCCCTTCTGACGCCACTCGGAGCTGTGCTGCCATGACAACTGCCTACATGTTTACTCATGTAGCCAGAGCTGCATGCTCCTTAGCTGCATTGCTATCGCCCAGATCTCTGAAGGTACGCGATGATGATCTCTAACATAGAAGGTGAGTAACCTCTGTAATGACAAGAGAAGGAAATGACGAGGTGTTTCGGTAAAAGCAAAGCTGACAGACGCCAACATACTTCTTCACACACTGCCCTGGCCGTAGCCTCAGCACTCTCCCAGGATTGCCTCGCCCTCCGTGGCAGAGCAGATACCTCTTGCTCTGAACTACTAAGAAAATGCTGAGAAACAAACAGGAAGAGCCAGGATCAATGTAGTCAGAACTTTAGAGATTAGCTAGAAGTTTGCCGTCACCAAGAAACTGCTTAACCAAGGAAAAGATGACTTAACCACGGGAGAAAAGCACGGTGGCATTTTCCTGCATGTTGGCAAGAGCCCAGCCGCAGCCACGTGCCCAGCAAGGGACGACGCAGACCTCACTCTGGCGGTGCCCAGGGACTGGAAATGGCCCCCCTTCACCCATAGCTGTGCGCAGGTAGGGACACTGTGGTCTCTCCTGAGGAGCTGCCCGCAGCTACCTGCAGGTGCTGGGGCCATAGGCTCTGCCTCTTGAGGTATCTGTGTACCCACAGCATCAACAGCCTGGACACGGAAAGACTGGGCTGTTCCCGTGAGCTCAAGACCCAGCAAGGGCCAGGGACGCCACACCATGCCACCTCCGTGTACCACAGTGCTGAGGTCCTCAGAGCAATGAGACAGAAGGGAAGTGAGACACACCCAAGTATGAGAGGAAGGAGGAGGCAGAGTCGTTTGTGCTTGCAGGGGGTATAATCTTAGATGTGCAACGGCCTAGAGACTCCCCCACACTTAAGCCTCTTACAGATGCTAAATTCATCAAAGTTGCGGGATACAAAAGTAAGTAGAGTTTCCAGAGACTAAGCATTAACAATCCAAGAAAGAAATTAACAGCAACATTAACAGTAGCAGCCAAGGAATAGTTAAGCTTAAGTAAGAAGGAGAAGGGCTTGTGCTGGAAACTAGACAGCATTGCTGCAGAAAGCAGAGGGGAGGTGGCAGTAACCAGGAGGCAGGTGTTTGTGTCCTGAGGGCCAACGTGGTAACCTTGTCCCCTCCCCAGAGCAACCTGCAGGTGCACTGAGGCCCGGGGAAATTCCAAGAATATTTTCTTAAAGAAGTGGGAAAACAAGGGCCCAAATGTTGGCTGTCCTCGCAGCCTTTCCTTTTCTCTAATTTTTGGTCTGCAAGCTTAGGTTGTTAGCCCTCTGGAAGAGAGGCTGATTATCACCCTGCAACACATGCAGGTGGGTTTAGCCTCACTACCTGTCTGAATATCACACATCTTAGGCATAACATGGAATAGGTATTTCCTGTCAAGTGTTGGTATGTTAAACTTTAAGTCCATACAGAATATGAAGAAAAAAGTGAAAAAAAAAAAAAACTATTTAAAAAATCAGGAAAACAATTACATATTTTTACACAGAAATTTAGGAATCCTCTATATACAGCATTGTAGCAGGACAATGCTGTGACTTTTTTCTTGTCTTTTTTTTTTCATTCATTGCTCTTTTTATAAAACAAACATTTACTTGAGAGACAGTATGGCAGTAATTGGTATGTCATGACAAGAAGTACATATTTAGAAGACCAGAACGGCAGGCATCCCAAGCATAACCCTGCTGTTACACGTTGCTATCTTCAGTGCAGTTGCTTGGTTCACAGGTATCAGCATGGATAGTTACTCAGGGTGAGAGTCCTACCACTTAACTTCAGGATCACTGCCTCACCATCTTGTGCATATAAATGTGTGGCTTTGCCCCTGTTATGTTTCCCAGCTTTTCTCCTTGCCTTCTCTTTGTTGTCTAATCCTCAAGTTCTCACTTTCCTTTTAACTGTGTTATACCTTTCTATGAATTTCTTCTTTTGAGTTCTTATACTAGGGAGACTATATAATATTTACACATAGGGGTCTGGTTTATTTCAGTTATGAGTATATCTTCAAGTGGCATCCACTTAAATATAAATGCTTCAAGTTTATCATTCTTTATAGCTGAGTAATAATCCATTGTATAAAAATACCACATCTTTTTCATCCATTCCTCAGGTGATGGGCATCTTGGTTGTTTCCAAGATTCAGGTATCACAAATTGTGCTAGCCTTTCAAGGTCGGAGAGGACTCAAGACATAGGAGAACCTGTACCATAACATCATGCAACTTAGTTGTGTCCTAAGTTTTCTGATCAAGGAGATTATGGAGCCACAGAGAAATGTGATGATGATGTAGAGTGTGCCTAAGGAGAGTCACGTTGAGAGAGATCATTCTCTCAGGCTTTCACAGAGAGCAAATTGGTCAAGCCATGGCCATGACTCATCCACATGACTGACACTGACAAAGGATCTACAAACTGTGGTACAGGGTTACAGGATAAACCCTGAGGGGACTTGACTGACCTCATCAGATACAAAAGCTACATTTCTTATTATATAGGTCTCACTTTATCTTGGTCTTAACCATCCAACAGAAAAGCATAAAAATGAGGTAAAGCCACATTAGTAGGATGAGCTGTAAAAGGCTCAAGTCAGTCAACAATTTCTGACATTGCCAGTCCTACAGATAACCCAGTACTATTGTGGACTACTGGACTATATTGGAATATTTGGCTGAGTTCACATACCTACAATATTTAAGTGATAATAGAATACCCATCTCTGACAAAACTAAACAAAAAAAAAGGAGATAAAAATGAAGGACCATTTTGTGTCTGTATATTCAAAGTAGTTAGGATAGATATACAGGTGCATTCTCTTAATTCAATGAATAAAAAGATTTGTTCTAATAGTGTTTGTGGACAGGATATCATGTCTACATCTTGTACAGTGAATAACCACTAAGACAACAATATGCAATTTATTTATTATTGAAACTGTCCCACTAATCAGTTTTGAAACTGTCTCATTACTATTTGTTTCTCAATGAAATTATTAAAAAATAAAAATGAATTAGAAAAAGAAGTGGGAAAACTGGTCCTAAAGTTCATGTGGCAGCTCAAGCGACAACCTTGAAAAAATGACCTTGACAAACAGAAATAAAGTTAGAGTCTCACATTCTCTGATCTCAGAACATACCGCAGAGCTGGGGTAAACAAACAGCATAGTGCTGGTGAGAGAAGGGTCACAGACCAGCTGGGCATGCAGAGACAGAGACCCCAGGGGACCCTGCAAATCTGGTCACCGTCAGCCTGGCAAGCTGACTCCCCAGAGAGACAGGCTTTCCATTGAATCATGCATGGGAAACTACATCCACATTTGAGACAACCAAGGTGGGTCCTTACAGTGCACCACAGCAAAACTACTCAGCGAATCAGAGGTCTCCACAGAGCTCCCTGTCAAACTCCCAAAAGAAAGCATGGGGGACAGCTTCCTGACACTGGACCTGGATGTAATATCAAAGCTGCAAGGGACAGAAGTAAAAATGTGAATTGGAATGCAAAATGTAAACACTTTCATGAAAGGACACTGCCAACAGAGTAAAAAGTCACAAAGTGCAAGAAAGTATTTGCAAATGAATTGAGCTGAGATGCATAGCCACCTGGCACATATAAAGAAAGAAACCCAACAACAGAACATACCAGGGTTCGACCATGGGCAAAGCACTTGCATAAAACCTTCTCCCAAGAAGACTTGCTACTGGCCGGAGAGCACGTGAAGTATCCAGCAGACCGTCCACTAGGTAATTTGTGTGTAAACCACAGCATGTTCATGCCACACACATTGCAGTGGTTATTGTAGAAGGAAGGAGGGAAGGAAGGAAATGGAGGAAGAGAGAGAGGAGAGAAGGCAGGAGAGGGGAGAGGAGAGGGGAAAGGAAGAAGGAGAAGCACATGTCAAGTGTGTGCAAGGGTGTGGTGGAGCCGAACAGCTGGCCTTCCTGCTGGGAATGGAAAACGTGTCTGCTTTCCAGACACAGCATGACCATTCCTGAGATGGCGCAGGGAGATAATAAAGCCCAGATGCTGGATTTTGGATTTTAAAGTTTTGCACCCCATGAACCTGTGGTGAGAAGCAGCCCTATGATTTGCGTGGTAGGCACATAAGCCTCCGTCACTAGCCCCTGAACACGCAGCACCACTCGAGCGCAATGCATGTCTGCTGGGTGTCCCTCTGAGACTGCCGCCCAGCTCGTCTTCACACTTCTACTGTAAAAGGCCCGAAAGGCTGCCCCACAACTGCAGTGGCATGGGGCACAGCGTGCCCCAGAGCTCAGTGGGTGGGCGCACGGTGGCTCTCGCTGTGCAGCCAGCTGCACCCCAGTACCACAAGCCCACAGGGCTTACCAAAGGTGTGGGCGTCGCCCGTGCAGGATGGCCTGTCCCGTATCCGTGGAGGCCTGGCCCACCACAGTCAGAGCCCCATTCCTGTGGGTACCACCTGTTCCCTGAGAAGGGTGGCTAGGAGGGAACTGGCCTCCAACCTCAAGCTGTGCCCCAGTGACCCCAGGATGCTCTGACTATTTCCAGGAGGGTTCTTTTGCCTCCCATGCATATCCCTGCTAAGGGGGAGGTATTGCTGGAAGGGTTAAATTAAGTTGGGAGTAGCAAGTAGCCCTGAAGTTTTCTGAATTGCTAGTCTGGCTTCTTTTCTTTCTATATTTTAGGGACGAGTCTACAGGGTATTTATGGTCTCACTACTATATTGGACTCTCCTGTTTACAGCTTCCCAGGTGCTGGGGTTACAGGTGTGCACCACCATGCCAGTCTCAATCGCCAGCTCAGCGCGCCCTGGGGGCAGAGCCAGCATAGCAGGCCGTGGATCGAACTTCCGGTCCCTGTGCCTGCTTGCAGGTGCTTTTGTCGGCTGAGGTATTCAGCCAGCCCTAATGTGCTGGTTTCTAAGCAGAGCTTTCTCAACATAGCCTTTTGGGAAAAGAATGCCACGGGACTATGCCACATCTTCCAGAAGTCAAAAAGAAGGCCAGGAGCCCATCACCCAGGGGGAGTCAGGGCCCCGAGGCATGGAATCCACATGTGCAGAGCCTCCAGTGGCAATGTGAATGTGCCTTTTTAGATATGTGACTCAGGACAACCCTGTGTCAGCCTTTAATTTCTCCAGTCAAAGCAGGAACATGAAAAATATGTTGAGTTTGATGTCAAGGTTGTCATTTCCATTTATTCTCTCGGGTTTGTTCTCAGAGCTATAGTACTGGTTTCTTCCTGACAGTGCTGCTTGCCATGCTGCACTGACGTCACCAGTGACCTTGCTTCTCTGTCTCCAGTGAATGTCTCTCGGCTTTGTATGAAGCCCTTGGCAGACCAGGACTGACACCACCCTGCAAAGTCAGGCACCCTTGAGGGTCCAGAAGGTGGCCTCTTGCATCACCAGGATGGGGTAGCAACTTATAACTACCAGGTAGAAGCTGGCAGCTCCTGGGAACATGTCCTGTAATCTCACCCGTTTAACCCTGTAGCCACAGAGTGGAGAGGCAGAGGCAGTGGCCCATGCACAGCACTTGGTGTCTGGCTCTTCCTGCCCGATGGCTGTCAGGTGGTACGAGCCTCTGCACAGAAGCATGGAGGAAGTGTGACCAGGGCCTGCTCACCTGTGGTCTGAAAGCCAGGTTTCTGCTGCTGGGTCCCTCTGCAAGGCTCCAGATCTCCTCAGAGGCTAAGTAGGAGTTTTGAGCTCTCAGGATGATTAAACATTGGTGTGGATGGACATGGTCCTGGGGACTTGTTTCCCGTCTTTGGCACCAGCACTTAGTTGCTCTGACCTGAGAGCCGGGCCAAGTGTACTGCTTGTGCTGGCTGGTTATTTGGGCTCTGGAAACATGAGGTTCCTTTATTTTCAGCTAGTGGGATTAATTTCCTCAGACCCGTTCTTTAGCTTCTCGAATAGGTTGGCAAACTGGTATGATAGATACAAGCAACTTTAATACGTCATGGCAGAAGACCTAGCATAAACCCTGGGGTGCCTCATAACTGTCAGTTCAGATCTGTGGTCTCAGGAGGGCTCATCTTGTGAGTGAGTCCCAGGTTAGCAGAAAGCCCAGGGCACACTGAGCTCACCACAACGGCTCAGGGGAGTAGCACTGGGTCAGCCAGCCACATGTTGTAGTTCAAGGGGCTTCAGTGAGCAGAAGGGTAGAGCAGTTCACATTTTCCAGAATGTCATTCTGATGATAAGCCAAGCATATGGAGAAATTTGGAAACTGAAACTCAGCTGTGCCCTGCTTGAACCAGAAGGGCCCTATGCCTGCAGCAATGGAGAAAGCACCTGTCTGTCCTGTGCTGGGCCCTGCGGTCACTCCTCATGTGCCCCGTGCCCACACAGTGTGCAGTGAACAGGTTTCTCTTAGCCCCTGGTCATCGCCGACTGTCAGACCCACAGTCTCTCAAATGAGTGCATAGGAAAGGCCTAAATAGAGGAAGAGGCGTGGGCTCTAGGCAGCCTAGATGTATGTGGCTTGGAGCAAAGAAGGGGATACTGAAGGATGTGTGGGACCCTGAGCAGGGCCTTGCGGGTCAGTCACCCAAGAACTTCTCTAAGCAGTGCGTTATGTTAATTTAGGAGACCTGTGCGCCTCCAGGAAGGCCTTTGCTGCTGGAGTAAGACGCCTGCAGCTGCAGTCTTTATCTGGCTAGTTGAGGTTAAGCCAGGTGTCCTTGGCAGTGACCCTGTCTCACCCTTTGAGCCATCATGGCTTGACCCACCGTTACAGACCTCAGCAGGTCAGGTGTCTCGTGGAGTCCCTTAGCGCCTATCTCCAGACAAGGGCCCTGACTCACAGTAGACATGGAAGCCAGTTGGTTAATTTTAAATCCTGCTCAGAGCTGCTTTACACTGGTCTCCACCACACAGTGGCTGTCACAGCCTTGCCCTCTCCCTGCCTTCCTCTCATTCTGGGTTACTGCCCTTCTGAGAGTGACCCCAGCTTAGATTCAACTTCTGTACAGCAGGCCTGAGTGCTGCTCATATTAAGCCGAATAAGAACCTTTGGAAGCAGCCTGATGCAGCCTCACCTGTGCCAAGCCAGGTCCTGGCTGCCAGCACTGGCTGCAGGCTCTGAGTCATCCTGGTCCCTTTCTGATGAGGAGACTTCCCTGAGGGCCCATCCCTTGGTTGAGGAAGAAGGGGTGGGGGATCCATGGCACTGCTAGCACTGTCCTGGGGGCACGTCGCCCCTCTACTTGCCCATGCACTGCCTGTCTGGGGCCGGCACCACTGCTTAGAGGTACCAAGGAGAGTGTCACATGACATTTCTCTGGCCCCTGGCCTGTGCTCTCCCATTGTTGCAGGAGGGCACCTTGAGGTCCTGCTTCGTCATCTTTCATAGATCTTGTAAAAAGCCCAGCATTGTTAGGACCAGTGCGGAGCCAGTGAAGTAGGACATTGCTGCCCCAGCCTACACAGGCTCAGGTCACTTGACCACTAGCTGAGCATTGGCTATGACCCCACCATAGAACAACGGGAGCCCTGTCCCTCCAAGTGCCCCAGCCCCATGGAGGAAGCCACCCCTGCCCTGCACCAAGCAGGGGCACAGAGCTACACCTCCCTTTCCACTCTCAGGCCTCACTTAACCGTTTTCAGTCAGGACAGACCCTCTTCTGTGCTATCACATGGGTCAGTCATATGTGCGCGCGCACACACACACACACACACACATGCACACTGGTTCTGCCCCAACAAGTCTACCCCAAGCTGCCCTGTGTAAAGCCAGAAAGGTAACCAGTGTTAAAGTATCACTTTTAAAATGATGGGAACTTCATTTGTCACTGTCATCCACAGTTATTCCACACTAGCCTTGCAGCATATTCTAGGGCAGGTGCCAGCCACTTTGGGTGTGATTTTAAGCATTAAATTACTACTCAACCTGTAAGATTGTTCATGCATAGCTTAGCATCCCCTTACCAGATCTTGTCAAGTCCCTGATCTGGGAATAAAAAGCATGATGCCTGGATGGCTCTGCCTGGGTAGGCTGGATTCAGCCTCCCAGTCTTGTCCCTGTCTTTGTGTCCTTTAACTCCTGCTCAAGCAGGCTGGTGGCCATGTTCCCGTCTTCCTCCTACAGCACCAGCAGGGTGAGGACCCAGTATCTATGCGGAGCTGCACAGCTCTGGGGAGCAGGGCTGCCATCTCCTTCCACCCAGAGCTTCTGGGGCAGGGCTTGCCTCCAGACTGCACTTCCTGATGCCGCGGCAGGGAGTGGGCCAGGCACAGGGCCCAGTAGCTGCAAGCTGGGGAGACACACCTGGGAAGAAAGCCCAGGGCAGGTGGCAGGACGCAGTCAGCAAGGCCCGGAGCTGCACCAAGCATGCAGACAAAAGGCCTTTCGTCCTTCTGCGGTGATCCCTCTAAGTTCCAGCCCTTTCCTGCTCCCTCTCAGGGAAAAGCTTCCTATGGACAGATCACAGGAGTGCCCCAAAGCACCCTTGTCTCTGGAGATCAGCCCAAAGCTGTGTCCTTTCCTGTGTCTTGCTGACTACTGTGACTATGTGGTGATTACTAAAACTTCAGATTTCTGTCCTTTCTTCCTAAATTGTCTTAAAGTGTACATGTTCAGGGTGTGTGTGTGTAAGGGTGAGTGGATCTCCCTCGAACCTTTGTGGAAGTTCAACCCAGCGATCTTGAGTAGCCATCCAGTAGCCCCCTGCGGGGCCCATGGCCTTCGGTGCTGGTGGCCTTGTGTCGAGTGTGTGTGCTCCTCATTCATGACAGTCCCCCTAGGTGATGGGGTAGGCAGTGTCACGAACCTCAGGGACCCCAGTGGGATTGAGCTGCACATAGAATCGGGCTTTAAGCCAACTCCACAGGGTCCCACTGTTAACAGCGACTCCTGGCCAATTGCGGGACTGTGATGACAGCTGAGCAAGGCCATGGGCAGGATAGGCCCTTTCCACAGGCCTGGCTCCCTGGGAGCTGACCTGCTGTGCTAGCCAGAGGTGTAGGGCTTGGGGCCTAAGGTCCCTGCGTGAAGGATGCCCATGGCTGCCCAAGATGCTGGCCCCGACCCTGCTCAGGCTGCGTGCCGGATCAGCAGACTGATGGGGACCTGGCTGGGTGCAAGAGGAAACCGCTACTCAGGAGCTGCCCTGCAGAGGCCCTGCCTGCTGCAAGGTCCTGCGCCCTTACCCTGCTCCCTGTGCTGACCTTCACTGCCCAACCCTGCTCAAGGGCAGCGCCAGAAAGCTCCATATCTGCATAGCAGATTCTTGGAGGGTTAAAGGGATTTTCTCCAAAAGCACACTACTGAAGTATGCTTTGAATTTCTCATTTTCCCTTCATTATTCCACTAAATCTTCTCTACAAGTCACAGTACAATTCATAAGACAGCCCCAGTGAAGAAGTCATGCAGCCAGGGTGTGCAGGAGCAGGCATTTGCCATCCTGCTGTCCCCAGGATGATGGAGAACAGGCTGGGCACCGTATGCTGAAGTGAGTGGAACAACCCGGCATGGGATGGTGGCTTTCACAGACTGGTTTCCATGGCAGCCCTGCCGCCTGCCTTACACAGCTGCACCACCCCTCCCTCCCTGCCCAGGAGCAGGGCCACAGTGTGTGAAGAAAGGGCCCCCAGGTGGCACTGTGAGCCTCCCACCTGCTCTCCACCTTTAGGGACTGCCCCCCCCCCACCTTCCACACTGTCAGCTGGGCTCTGGGCCTGGTCTCCTGGGCTTTGGTTGGTCTGTGATGATCCAATGTCTTATGCAAGTCTAGTAGACCTAGGCTGTGCGGAGGGCTCTACGAAGCCAGACAGAACCCTGGGTGGCATCTCAGAGTGAGCTCCTCGTGCAGCGTGGCTCCTTTTCCAACCCTAACTTGAAAGTCTGGCATGCAGAGGCTGAGGCTGAGAAACCAGCTCCTCGGCGCCGCCAGGGAGGTCACGACTGGTAGTGCATCTGCACACTCAGCCCGCGCTGTGCCACAGGCGGCGGTACACAGGACATCTCTGGGCCACACTGGCTGTGTTCCAGTCTGAGGCTGAGCAGGTGCTGCCTTTTATCTGCAGGGAATGCCAGGAAAGTGCGTAATAGCAATGCAGTGTGAGATGTGATAGGACAGGAAAGCTGTGCGAGGCAATGAGGACCAGAGTGCGAGGGCAGGTAGCCAGAGGGCGCTTGCTTGGTCTCGGTGAGTACGTAGGAGTTTGACAGTCGAAGAAAGGACTGTGAGCAACCCTGGGTGCTGTGGACGCCCAGGGCACCCGAGGGTGGCTTGTACTTACTTATCCTTCCTGCTCCAGAACAATGTATTATGATATGATAAAGCATGTTAGGAACAACAAGGAAAAGCTGGCCACAGTGAACTAAGGGAGCACAATAAAACAGCTGGGGTGCACGTGGCTCTCCGGGCTTGACACCGGCCCTCGGGGGAGCCCGCAGCAGTGCACAGGTGCACAGGTGAAGAAGGAGCCCCAGGCTGGGCTCTTGCCCAGCCACAGGCTCACAGGTCAAGTCCTCCAGTGGTGTAAGGACGTTGCACAGAAAATAGAAACTGGAAAAGTATAGAGTGAAAGGTAGCACATTGACCAGCTTTTCCACTGCCGGACACGACACCCACCACAGCGTAACAAAGCAGAGCAGCACCACTTTGGTTCACAGTTTAAGGGGGCTCAGCCAGAGGTCAGCTGGCTCAAGACAGGAGCTTCACGGTGGGAGAGCATGCTGGAACAAAGATTCCAAGTGCACGGTGAGCAGGAAGTAGAGCAGGAGAGCAGTGGTGCCAGAGGAAGCAGGGAGGACCAGATGCAGACTCCAGGCCGCATCTCCCTAACCTACCCTGACACACCAAGTGTGTCCCACCTGTACTTAACAGACCTGAGGCTGGTCACAGTGACAGTCCGTTTCATCACCACACCCAACCAGGGCAAAGACCTGGGTTTCCCAGGTGGGGGTTCTAGAAAGGAGGGAGCTGAGACTCATGCGCTGTGTAAAAAGCGGACCAGAGTCACTGCATCAGCAGAGCTGTCCCCAAGCTGAGGGTCTGGTGGCAAGGCACCTTGGGTCCCAGGAAGGAAGTGAGGAGGCAAAGGAGGATATGAGAGAGCCTGGCTCTGTACCGTGGAGCTTTGTTTTGGAAGCTCTGCCCTCCACAGGGGAGGCAAGACCCACCTTGAGGGCCCGTGAGCCGGCCATCCCTGTGCGCTCCACCCCGTGTTTGCATGGCACAGGCCCAAGGCTGTGCTGCTCCAGCTGGGCCAGGTGTCCTCTGGGTTGCATGTCCCTTGCCTGCACCTTGAGGGGACCGGCCCAGTGACCACAGGCCAGCCTGAAAATCGCTCTTCCTGACTGCGGAGACACGCTGTCCTCACCCCATGGAGTACCTGTGAAGCAGTGAGGCAGCGGAGCCCTGCATAGCTCACCCAGGCTTGCCCAGCCCAGATGACCTTATCCTAAAACGGAGACTACTGACCAGAGAGCACTGTGAAAGTGGTCACAGTGATCAGCACAGAGTGAGCAGAGCCACTGTGTGCCAGGACGCAGAGCAGGGCTGAAAGAAGGAAGAGGGATGCAAAGGTAGGAGCAGGGCAGGTGGACGGGAAAGAAGTCATGGCAGTGATGGTGGAGGTGGTGGCGGTGATGACAGTGGTGGAGAGACGGCAGTGGCGGTGGTGGTGGTCACAGCACCAGCAGCCACGCTCCTAAGCAGGGCTCCAGGGCTGGTGTCACAAGCTTCCAAAGCCCTCAGCCCAAGGATCCTTCTGCCCATCTCTGGGTGCCCACCTGGGTGGCTGACAGCGTCTCCCAGCTCTGCAGACTACATGGTATGTAGGGGCTTCCTGGCAAATGTCTAAGTGACAACTCAGACAGCCACAGGCCCTGTGCAACAGAGAAGGCCACACAGTGGAAACGCCCAGCCTGTACGGGTGCACTGCCGTGAGAGTGGCCCCCGTGGCTGCAGCAGCAGGGTCGCTGTGAGCCGGACTCCCTGACCTGGGGACCGCAGAGCACAGCGGGTGGTCAGGTGCTCTCCAAGGCTGTCTGAATGCTTTCCTAGTAAATCCCCGGCACCTTGCATTCTCTTGGTGAGAAGCGGGCAAATGGAAAAACCCTTCCTGGATGGGAATTCAGTAAAAGCTTGTTCTTCCTCTTGAGATCAGAAGATTACTGACGCACTCTGAGAGCAGCCGTGTCTCTGCCATGGGCTGGTGTGGTGCCAGTGTCCCCATGTACTCAGCTGTTCCTGTGCCCAAAAGCAACCTGTGGGAGCCTGGGGTGTCCACCATGGAGCCCCCAGAGAGGAGCGCAGGTCCACACATGGAGAGGCATGTGGTATCAGAGTTGGGGCTGCCCCAGGACTCTGCCTGCAGAGACCCTGTTCTTCTGGGAGCCAGAGTGAGGGATGCACAGGGAGGCCTGAGGCTGCCTGCAAGAGGAGGAAAGAGGAGGCTGTAGCTCCTGGGTGCCCTGAGAGCTGAGGGTCCCTCTGCATGGGTGGAGGAGGCACACTGCGCACACTCACAGCTTGGCTGCTGTCTGTGTCCCGCCAGAGTGGCCGCCTCAGGAAGCCACAGTGCTGCACACTCCACTGCTCCACAGGAGAAAGTCACGCCAGAGGGGGTCCTGGCTGTGCTCCAATCCCAGAGCAGAGCAGAAGGCACCTCGGCCTATTCAGGGAGGAGAAGACCCAGAAACCAGGATGGCGCTCAGGACACAGCACGGAGACCCCAGGGCATGGTCCCGGCTTTCCACAGCCCACCCACAGACACCTCCAGCCAGCAGCACGGAGAGCAAGGACGCACCACAGCCTGGGCTCCAGCCGTCTCCTCCCCATGGCTGCCCGCCCCTAGGCTGCTCTGCACAGGCAAAGGCACTTGGGAAGGACCCTGTGTCTTGTATACCTGTCCTGAGCCTGGACCAATGTGCCTGTGACCCTGGGCACCATTGTGACTGTACCCACACTGGCGGGGCTTGGGTGGAGGGAGAGGGAGCCCATGCCACAGTCACCTAGCTGCGCCCTGTCAGTATCTGGGAACAGTGCAAGTTGCCAAGAGTAGGGGACTGAAGAGGGTGGCAACCCCAGCAGATCTGCAGCTGCCTGTGCCTGAGCTGTGGGGCCTCTGGGTCCCTTTCTATGAATCTGGAGTCAATGCAAGCAAGCAATCAACACCCCAGCCCTGGAGGAAGGGAAGGTGCTGTCTGTCTCAAGCCCTGAGGCCAGGAATGTGCAGGACACCTGCTGGCTGCCGTCCGTGCTGACGCAGTACCGCTTTTCCCAGGACGCAGCCTTGCTTTTTCCTTTTCTAAACACATAAGAACCTAAATTATTTAAGCTACTTAAACATATCAAGGACTTAATACATCGGACTTTGTGCTTCTCTTGTTTGTGTATATTTATTCTGCAAATAAACTCCAGAAGTTCAGTGTACCCGCCCCGATGAAAGCAGTGTAAGAAGCCACGTCAACTTCAGAGACAAACATACACTCAGGGTGGACCTGGGACCTTGATATGAGGCAGAGCATCTCTAACATTGCAGGTGAAGAGCTCCATGGCTAGAGGAGGCAGTGGACTCTGAGGTACTGCACCAGAAGGACAAGCAGCAGGAGGAAAAATGAAGATAAACTGGGCCCTGTTGTGCTTGATAGCTTTGTGATTCAGAGGACAGCATGTGCACAGGGAAGAGACAGCTCACAGGAGGGGGAAGTATTCATAAGCCATGCCTCAAAAGCCCGGCATCGCTGACCAGGAAGAGCTCTGACCGTCCAGGCCTCGAAAGCCCGGCATCGCTGGCCAGGAAGAGCTCTGACCGTCCAGGCCTCGAAAGCCCGGCATCGCTGGCCAGGAAGAGCTCTGACCGTCCAGGCCTCGAAAGCCCGGCATCGCTGGCCAGGAAGAGC
>PVKA01012651.1:38306-57294 GCA_004027165.1 Ctenomys sociabilis | reverse complement strand
GGAAAAAAAAAAAACAAAAGAGACAAAAATGGCTGCCTTTGTTGCGGCCTCAAAACAGACCCTAAGTCTGATTCTCTGGGCTCCAAAAAGAGCTCCTGATGATGAGATTCGTCTGCTACTGCTGTCAAGAACCAGGCCACTAGAAGAGGGACTGTCTTAAGAGGCCCACAAGCCATGCCCTGACTGCTAAGGCAGCCACTAGAAGTGAGACTGCACTCTGAGGCGAAGGCTCCAGAGCTCAGACTCAATTTATCCAGTAAAACTGGAGGGCCCTGGGCCTGCTTCCTCCCTCTGGCTGGACTGTTACCTCTACCTGTTGTCTCCATGGAGGAGCCCTAAGTAATCATGACTAAAGGGAAAACCAGCCCATTGCTGGACATTGGCACAGGTCTCTTTGTCCTTCTCCAACCCTGACCTTTCTTCCAGTTATCCACCTCAATAAAAACAGACTTTAAAAATCTTGCTTTAGTTAAATTTGAGATACTATGATATATATATTATTATTATAGTTTTTATAAATATAATAAATTGTTCTTCATGTACAAGGTTTAAAAGGTATTCCATTGGTCTAATCTGACTAAATGGTACATATTTCATGATAAAAATATGTTAATCTGGTTAATTTCTGATGTAACTCAGGTATTTCATGCTCATGATATCCCTTACCTAAAGCTAGAGAGACTAATAACAAACTGACAGACTCCATAAATAAATGGGTCTAAGGGCTAGTAAGTTACAATTACTGGGTCTCAATGTTTATAAATATACCTGTTAGCTAAAATGTTCATACTTTAAATATATGTGCTCCAATATCTCAAAAAATGTTTGTGGTGGTGTCAAAAGATGTTTCAGACTAAGGTGGTTAAATGTCTTCCCTCTCAGCCTGGGAAAACCCATGTTAACTGCCAATATAAGGATTTGTCAGTAGTTACCCAGCCAGTGGCTCACTTACAAACTGGAGAGTACTAAATGTTTTCCCTAGGTCTGACAATCCATATGCCACAGGTCTGCTAAGTGATTACTGTATCCTGTTGATGGTTTTTATTTGGCCTATACATGTGTATAAAGCTAACAATTGCCTAAAATTATCCCAAGAGATAAATGATTTCATCACCATCCAAAAACCGATAAAATTGACTCCATCTTGTTGCCCTTCTAACCTAGCCGTGTTCCTGTTCTGTATGCGCCTACCCCTCCTAATCCTGCTTGTTTGCCTCATGATTGGTCCTTGCATTGTTAACCAACTTGTCCGATACGTTAGTAACCATATCCGATCAGTAAAACTATGGTTCTTAAACTTCAAGGCTGAAAACAACCTCCCATATCTGACCAATCCACTGAGTCAATGATTTGACTCAGATAACCAAAAGCAGTGGGGAATATGACAAGCAGGCTACCCAGAGATGACCCCCTCCTAGTCTCTGCAAAATAAAATTCCCTTTTTGCCCCCTTTTGCTGTCCCTTCTGTACAAACATTTCCTGTTTTTACTGGCCAAAACCCTTGGTTGCATTACTGCCCTCCACCCACCCTTCCCACATCCTGTTTAAAACCCCCTAGTTCCTCATAGTGGCCCTCGGGCCGTTTAAGACCCCTGCCCCCCTACGTGCCTTGCAGCATAGATAAGATTATACAACTCCCTAGTTCCTCATAGTGGCCCTCGGGCCGCCCCCTGCATGTTGCCTCAGCTTCCAACCAATGGGTTTATGCCCCATGCCCCCTTCACCGCTTTTAGCTTCTGTATCCATGCTTGCAAACCCCCCAAATGTACATGTCCTGACCCAAATTTGGACATAATGTATGTCTCCCCTAATCAAAATTGTCCCCATACCCCCTAATGGCCATTTTAGCTTCTGTGATGATGCTTGCCTACCCCTCCCAGCCTGCGGTTTTTGGGCATAAAAGCCCTGCTGCCCAGCCCTCAGGGGGCCTTTCTCCTTCTCGCATGGAGAGGCTACCCGGTGGGTACCACCTAAAATAAAGTGCTTCTTTTCCTTTTGGACTTGCCTTGTTGTCATCTGATTTTTGAGTTACAACAATATCTAGTACCTTATCACCTCTGCCAGCTTTTTAGACTTTTTCACATTAAAACTTTGTCTTCTGTAATAGAAGTAGTATTACAAAGTATTCCTTTGTTTCTGTCACCCTTTAAGAATAGTGATATAAGAAGTTGCCTTTTTTTCCATTAGGCAGTTTTAGAAACCTTACAGAAATTTCAGTTTTGGCTTTTAAAATTCATAGAACTATCTCGAACTCGGTGCATTTTTCACGTGGGATAAAGTTAGCCCCATGGAGTTGAGTGCTAACTTCTAAACAGAAATGTGGTTCTTGTCATTAGTCTTGGTTTAACATGCTGGTGCCTGAAGGCTATAAATGCACGCTGCTAAGATTCCCTGATAAAACTGGAAAAAGATTTGGGTAAAAGGCTGACAGCAAAAAAGCATGCAAAGTAGAACAAGTTGAAGAACCAGAAACTAGGTGAGAAACTTCCAAACCCAGGTCATAGATATGCTTGGGGCTTACTTGAGTCTAGTGTCCGCAGATTCTTTATCAACTGATTATTAGAATTTTAGTTTTAAAAATACATTGAGTCCCTGAGGTATTTTCATAGTAAAATTAACAGCCCTGTACTGTTACACTTTCTTTTTACTCAAAACATTAAATTTTATAAGCTTGCTAAATTAATATGTAGCTCTAGAAGGAAAAATATGTCACAAAGAAAAAGTATGTGAAATTACAATGGAGTTATATCATAACCTTCATTGTATACTTTCCACTTAGATGTTTTGTATAATATAAAGTTGAAGCATGTAGGGAGAGAAAGCCTTTCCTATATAGTGGAGAGTAGGGAGGAGTTTTTCTGTTATGCCAAAAAAGTGCTGAGGGTCCTGTGTACTACAAATAACAGTGCCATTCCAAAACACAACAAAATATGCCAGCTGAAAATTAGCAGTATGGTCATTTTCAAGTCTGACTTGACTTGTGGGTACTATCAGGTTCTAACCTCTAAATAGGTGTCATTTCTCTGGCTTATATTACTAGTTTTGACTTTTCCTGTAACATTATCAGTCTTACCTACCTTCCATTGTATACTAGACCTTACTGTCTTGTTCTATGGATTACTTATTGGTTTATGCTAGCCATGGGAAGCTATCAGTAACAATTTCATGCTTCTACCAAAGACATATGATCCTTAATACCTGATATTTTGCCAGTACTTTACTTCTTTACTTGATAGGGGATTATTGGAATCCAGTTGCAGAATTTGAAAATAAACTCTTAGCTCTTTTTAGCAATCTGAAGCACTCTATAAAGGCCAAGGACTCACTGTGAAACATTTTGGCAAATATCAAGACTCAGTATTGGATCCAAGAACAATATACTTTAGACTGGCTGGAATTACTGGCAGCTTATTTTAAAGCAAAGATAAAACAACTGAGCAAAACTTTGCTGTCTTTAGAACAGTTTTAAAAATATAGTATAAAAGGACTCTCATTTTCTTTATTTTAAATATTCCTAGAAAGAGGGATAATTAAAACCACTTTTTTGGAGTTCCTTAAAAATCACCTCAAATGATGACATTAAGCACATAGAATAACAAAATGTCTTTGGCAGATTAAATTTTTTGCAGTTCATGCATATGTAATTTAAGTTTCTCTTAACCTAGATTTTGCATTTGGTACAACTAAACTGAAACTCTTGAGTGCCACCATGTTACATATGAACAAGACAACATGCTTCATTGGGGGACACTTCTTTTCTTGGAATGCAGTTGTACTCATCTTTGTTCAGGTTTTAATTCATTTTTGCTTAAATAGGATGCAATTTAAAATCTTCTTTGCATCAAGGTGTACAGAGAACATTGATTCACGGCCTCACAAAGTGAAAGCTTGTGATTAAGGAGGAGGTGCTTCATGCTGTATTTTTTATGCTTTTTGGAAAAGTTACATTTACCTCTATTCTAAAGCTGAAAATGGAACAGGGTTCACATGAAAAAAATAATGGTAGTATGTATCAATTGCTTCTGGATAATAATAACAAAAGTAAGAAAGTGATTTCACCTGTTTATATGTGTAATGTGAATAACTAGTGATGATCAGATGCACCCGAAGTTAATAATATAATCTCATGTAGCCTGAAAAAAAATAAAATTATAAGAATGGCTTCCGACCACTTCATTTTGATAGCTGCATGATACATCATGAAAATAGAAAAGATCTCTTGTCCTCTAGGTAGAAAAATAAATCTGAGAATTTATGAGGAAATTACAGTGATATTTGTGCATTTTATCAGAATAAATGTTTTATAGCTGAAAATGAAAAATGGGTTCAGGTATGAGAAAATTATTTTAATCACAGAATTCTGCTATCTGCTACATTAATAATAGAAATAGTTGCTGCTAATTCTCAGTAAAATAGAGATAATTTACCAATACAAATAATCAGTAACAATACCTCCTTTTTAAACTTCCTTCTTTCTCCCTTTCTTCCTTCTTTCCTTCTCTCCTTCCTTCCTTCCTTTCTTCCCTCCCTCCTTCCTTCCTTCCTTCCTTCCTTCCTTCCTTCCTTCCTTCCTTCCTTCCTTCCTTCCTTTCTTCCTTTTTTCCTTTTTTCCTTTCTATTTTTCTTTTGGTCCTTTTGATAGTGTCTTGTGATGCAGCTCAGGCTGGCCCTGAGCTCACTTTGTAGCCCAGGCTAGTCTCCAACTTAACAAGGATCCTCCTGCCTCAGACTCCCAAATGCTGGGATTATAGGCATAGGTCACCATGCCTAGCTGTACCTTTCATAAACTATAGTAATTGAGGAAGAGATGACAACTGAATGCAGCACAAGGGAGGACACAGTGCAGTCCTCATGACACCTCCTGTACCTGCCACACCCTGAGTTAGAAGCACACCAGCTTGGGTGAGAGCATTAGGGATTATTGATGGCAACATTTCAACTTCCCTTCCCCTGCATACCTCTGAAGGCATTTATTGTTATCAGATATGCAGGTTTTCTTATTTAACCCCTAAACTTGGAATTGTGTTATTTAATAAAGCAATAAGTTAATATTTTAATAAGTTTATAAAGTTACTAAGTTAATATCAAATAATTAACAGTGCCATGTGGAAATTTTTTATTCATAATATTAAGGTAATTACATATGTAATATCACTAATACTAGAAAAATAAATGATTACTTAATTATTAATTTTTATAATGGTAGCATTGCATTTAGACTTTCACCTGAAGTAGAAATTTGACAATGTCTCTTTACACTGTAAGACCTATTTTCTCAGAGAGAAATATCCGTTTTTCATATCTTTTGTTTTGTAATATATTTTTTGTGAACAATTATTTTATTGAATAATGCTTCTCTGGTAAGGATTTTGAAAGTATAAACTTAAAAGTTGGTACCTTAAGAATTTTATAAATGTGTTGTAGCAGGATTTCAACTGCAATTCAGAATTCAATGATATTTAGATGCTTACTAACTCTAACTTGAATGTTTTATTTAGAGAAACAAGAGTCCACACAAGTCAGATTGGCTATCATTATCATAATTGGATCTTCCACTTGCCAGCCAAAAAGATGATGATTGTATTCAAGGGTCTTAATTTTAAATACTTTTAAATATAATTGTGTTTTACTATAGTTATTATAAAAACCTTATCTAAAATTTATTAATGTTCAGGCCAGGCATATATAGCTCAATAGCACAGCACCTACTTGGTAAGCAGAAGTTCCTGAGTTTGATTCCTGGTAATAAAATAAAAACATAAACGTGTTTAGTGTTAAAAAAATGAAATTTATTGTTTTAAAATGTTCTGGTTTAGGCCTAATTTCTCATAATACTAACGTAAGAATTATCACAATGTTGTAAGAAATACTTGCCTATGTTGTCTATTTTGCCAGCAAGATTAAATCAAATAGTCAAGTACAATAAGGATAAAATGCCATTATATCTTGTATTCTCTAGGGATGTTCTAAGACATCAGAGATCATTATGTGTTGAGTGAAGATAAATCTCCATTGTCAAGACAGTTGTCTTGACGGTAACCAAGGAGATTCTACTGCCTGTGTGTGCCTTACTTCAACAAGTTTTATCCACTTCTAACCCTTTGAATTACCTAGTATCCAGTGAATGTAGTTGTCTCGATTACTCTTCTCTTGTTGCTGGGACAAATACCTGACACCCAAAATAAGGGAAGGAAAGATTTATTCAGCTCACAGTTACTGGAGGTTTTCAGTCCATGCTCAGCTGGCTCCAAGGCAGAGTGGAACAGGCAGAGAGCATCTATGCAGGGCAGTGGCAAAGAGCCAGAGCAAATGGAAGGCACAGCAGCAACAACGGCAACAGAGAGCAACTCCGTCTTTGTGTGTCTCTTCTCTGTCCCAGGTTGGGTGTTGCACTCGCACTTATAATCCCAGTAGTACTCAGACCCATAATTCCAGTGGATCATGAGTTAATCAGAAACTGTGGAACTGTGCCTCAATGATTGCATGAGGCTTTGCAAGGACAAATACACACAAACATAACAGTCGTAATAAGTTCACTAGTACGTGTTAAATGGATAAATAAATAGATAAAGGTAGCTTTGGGACTGGGGAGATAGCCCTAAATATTAAGAAATGGCCCAGCAAGCACAAGGTCCTGAGTTTGATCCCTGGTACCCCCCCAAGAAACAAAAGTAGTTTGGAAAGCATATTTACACTTAGGTAATCTGAGACAAAACATTTTCTTCTTTTCCGCTGTTTTTGAGAAATCTCTATGAAATTGTGTAACTGATGCTAAATGATGCTCATATATATTAAAGACCGTTGTGCTAATTTTAATACCTGCTACACATAAAGAATGGCACTGAATACATTTCGGATGAGGATTTTGTTATACGAATTACTAACCTAGTCAGGATATTAGTTTCATAAAACCCGAGTTAAATACAACACTAATTTCATGGGTTTTTTTGTTGCCTTCTTTAAATGTGATAGTAAAAATATGAAGAAAATAGGAAATGTAATTATTGTGTCAATTGTAGTTCCTATTTTATATATGAGCCCAAACAATTCCTGTCCAACTGTGACGCCTAGGTAGGCCAAAACTTTGGTCACCTATGGTCTACTTTTGTCATTTGTAGAAAGAAAGAGAAGGAACATGCTTAGTAGTATAGCCAAGCATGTCAATAACACCTTTCATAATGGAAACATATGCTTATTTGCATGCACACACAAAGACACAGACATGCACATGTATGATCCATGTACTTGCTAAAAACACAGACTACACTGATACTAAAAACTTGACTTACAAAATTGCCATTTAAATGAATTCAAAATCTTCACTTTCCATATATTTTCTGCCTTAGTTTAAATCTTTGTTCTCTAAAAAATGGGAAGTCAGATATGTTTATACTTACAGAGAGAAGGAAATGAAGAAAAACAGAGAACTGCTATAAGAACTCCCTTTTTTTTTTGTTTGTTTGAGTAGCAAATAGTTGTACAGAATTAAATGTAAATAAGAGAACACTGAAGACAATGTAAAGACATTTGATGACTCCCTTGTTATCTTTGTACCAGAAATTTCTTCTTTCAGGTATAGCATTGCCCTTTAACAAAAACTAAAAATCACTGAAGGTAACTAAGTAGAAATATTCAAATTTTATATTTTTATATGTGTATGTGTAAAATTCTGTGTGAAATTTATGTTTTTCAGAGTCTAAAGAAAACCTGTAGGGCATGTTATAAATTATGATTTTTATATTTAATAATATTATTTTGTAAGATACATTAGTACATCTTAAGATTGCTAAAAATTTATTAATTCTCTAAAAGAATTTGTTCAGGTAAACCAAAGATCTTATTCAGTTTTGTATTATTATCTAAAGTCTTTATCCGCATGATTGTTTTCATCAAATTGCTTTGTGGTTCAAAGTACAACTTCTCAAATTTTATTGATATAAGAAAGATTCAGCATATTTAGCTAACTTCATTCTTTACTATAATGTCAGCATGAATCAAACATAGTTTTCTCTCAATTTTAAATCTTCAGGCATTATCCAACACTTTCAAAACAATATCTATCGATCTGTCTGTCTGTCTGTCTGTCTATCTATCTATCATCTATCTATCTATCTATCTATCTATCTATCTATCTATCTATCTATCTATCTATCTATATCTATCTATCTATTTAGTGCAGGGTCTCCCTACACAGCTCAGACTCATAGCGGTCCTCTTATCTCAGCCTCCCTAGTGCTGGAATTACATGTGTGCACCATCAGGCCCAGTTTTTTTGGCCAGCATGGCATCTGACACCTGGAATTGAACCCAGGTGCTTGCACTTACCAGGCAGGTGCTTAGACCTCTGAACTATCTCCCTAGCCCCTATCCAACATTTTATCTCGAGAAATTTTTGTGGCTTGAGAAAATTTACTGCTGTGACTGAACTACTTGTCAGCTTGCAACACCCAGCTGAACTGTATCAGTGTGTACTGGGTATACAAGGCCCACCTAGGGATTGCTGCCAATAGACTAAAAGGAGGACTGGAGGGGAAGAGGCTGCTGCTGGAGACATTGCCTCCCTGCTCTTCCTTAATGAAGTCAGCTATTCTCATCAAAGAAGCCCAGAACCTCACTATCCCTGAGGATGGGCGTGGTACCCTTCAGGGGAGCTCTGGCCCCTACCTAGAGCATTGCTTTTTTGGCTGCTGTGCGCATTCCTCAGTCTCCCAGCACAGAACCTTCCACCAGCTGCCGCAGACTTTCTACCTTCCACTGACTGGCCTTTGGGCTTTACAGTGCAGATCCTTGAAACAGATTTGGGGAAAACATTATTATGAGCTCTAGGTCTTCATCTGGACTCCTACAGGACATGGCTGTGGGACCCAGGCCCTCAGCTGAATTTTTGGGGTCTCTAGTGTGTGGGCGAATCTCCCACACTCTTTTGCATCTGACTATTTAAGTGAATATTATAAAATAATCCTATAAATTATGTGTCCTGCATTTTTTTTTTTTTTCCCTTGAAAACACTGATTGAAATTGTTGCTTCCTTACAAATTTCTAAAACTAGAAGGAAATGTGAATTGCATTCTTAGGGCTGGCCAGATAGGTCATCTGATGAAAGAGCCTGATTAAGCAGACGCAGGACCCAGCATGCCCTCCCAGCACAGCCCACCAGGGCACACTGGCACAGCGACTGAGACTGGTCCTGGTGGCGAGTGCCTCTTATCCCAACGCTTCGGAGGCCGAAAACAAAAGGATCACAATGAGTCTGATCAACGCAATGAGATGCTGTAGACCCTGTGCTAAATATACAAAAAAAATAATAAATAAAGCAGAATCTATTACCTGAGAAAGTTTTAATGTACAATCAATAGTTCGTCTGCCACGCCTGCCCTGCCCTCGAGGCACGCTGAGAGGGCCATTAAAACTGCGCATGGCGGCACGCACCTGTGATCCAAGCTCTTGAGAAGCTGTAAATAGGCGGACCACTAGAGTCTGATCTACTAGTGAGATCTTGAACAAGAATAGATACTTCCCTAAAAATAAAACAAAATTATATACTTTATTGATAAATAAAATTTAAAATGTGCACAGTTAAGTTAGGCTTTTAAACATCAGTGTAATTTGCAGAAATTAACACAAATATAATCAGAGATTTATAAAATTTCATGATCATAGAAGAAAAGACTGAGTATCTGAGAAATACAAATTATAACCCCAAGAAATATCAAAATTAAAAAAACACTGAAAAATCATTAAAATATTTTCAGAGAAATGACAAACATGTTAAATTGCTATAAAAGTTCTAGAATTTCAAATTTTTGAATATATTTTTATTTTTTTTTAATAAGTATAAACTTACAATAAATTTCATGCATGGCTGGATATATTAAAAGCCATTAAGCACTTTGATTCTCTAATTTTACTACACTAATATTTGCTATTAGGAATTATTGTAATGAGAAGAGAATAAATAAGTGATCATATTCACAGCAATATGACTTTTTTTTTTTTTTTTTTTTTTTTTTTTTTTGGCAGTACCAGGGATTGAACTCAGGCCCTTGCACTTGCCACGAAGTGCTTATTCCATTGAGTCATCTCCTTGGCCCCCTGCAGTATGACTTTAAATAGTGAAAAACAGCACAAAGACCTGTGCTCAAGTGTATTTTTTGTGAGAAGAAAATAAAACCATAGTTAAAAAAAATCATTCCGAGGCTGATGAATAAGGAAAATCTTGACATGAAGTACATGTTTAAAATAAATATTAAATTCTTATAAACATAAACATCTATAGAAAGAGGCATGGATCTAGGTAAGAATAGGACAGGAAGAAATATACTGATTCATTGAGCTTTCTTTCATCCTGTAATATTTTATTGCAAGCCTTGTGAGAGATAAAATGGATTGAGTGCTTACAGGGTACCAGGAGCCTATTATTCTATGGTTTTATCAATGCTGTATTCTAAAGACACATTAAAAATACAATGGTAGCTGCCTTTCCCTTTTTGTTAATAGCATACGCAGTATGGATCCATTTTCAGATGCTGGAAATTTAGATGAAATATTTCCTGTGGTGTGCTCATTATTTCTTGGTTAGAGAAGTGAGCCTCAGAAGGTTTAGTATTTCACTCAAGATCACACAGCAATTTATGCTACTGAGATGGTGTGAATCCAATCACACCCAATTTCAGAGTCCTCTATTCATCCAGCAAGACGAAATGAGAAATAAATGAATCTCTGTGTTAGAGAGCATAGTTTTCTACAGAGAAATACTGTAGTGCCTGTCAACACACATCTATATGCAGAACCTTTCAACTACCTCTTCAAAGGGTTTTGTCCTTCAAGATACATCACCCCAAAATACGTGTACCCTCACAGTTTTATTTAAAAAAGTATATTTTAAGGCAAATCAAAAGAGTGTGCCACAGTCTCTTAGCCACAAGCTTTTGTAAGCTATGAAAATCTTCATTCACTTCAAATCATCTGTAACCACTCTGAATCTCTGCTTATACTCCAGAACAATGATATTAATGAAAGTAAAGTAAGTAAAGCATACTATCATGGTTGTTACTTAATTATGTTTTGTCACTTTGAACATTGATCTTGTTAGCATTTGATCTTTACAGCAGTTTTGTTGTATCTTTATTAGGACATTGGTTGACTTGATTTGTAATGATCATGTTATCCACATCTTTTCCTTTTTGTGATAGAGGTAACACTGCTAATTTTTTACCTCTACAAGATTATGGCACAAAACACTGGTCAGTAAATGCACATAAAACAGAAAAATAGATGTTAAGCTCCCCCCAAATGGATGGTCTCAGGCTTCAGTTTTATCTTATGGTCTGAAACACTAAAACTAAACAAGAAGAATTTAGAAATTCATGATGGGATGAAATTCCTTGAAGATAAGTTGAGAAGGCATATTATAGCACAAGATATTCTAAAAATAACATTTTCTCTTGCTGTATATTGATGTTTGGGAACATGGAATCCAAGTCTTATCCTATAGGTGCATGAGACAATGCTTTTGAAACAGATTTCTCCTTGCCTGTTAATCACCTCTGCCATTGTTTGCCAGTACTTCTGCTAGATCTAAGACAGAAAGAAACAGGACTCTTTACTCTTTTTTGCCAGCTGAGCCCTGTCCTGAGGGCAGCACTGGAATGGCATCTGGTACCATGGATTGATCCTCTGTCCTCTGCACCTGCCTCAGCTTGCTTAAGCAGGCACTTTAGACCGCTGAGCTATCTCACCAGCCCAAGGGCTCTACCTCAAGAGATTGGGTTGCACACAGAAATAAACACCCATGGAGAGTTTATGAGGGGAAAAAAACAGATGGTACTCAAATGTTAGAAACTCAAAAAGAACTACAAAGTACATAAGGCTATGCTACAGACCTTTGGTGGGTTGGAATCCATCAATTCAGTAGAAACACAGTTCCTCCCCTCTCTTTGCCTGAATGACCCTGTCTTAGAGTTGGATTATGGGGGATAAATTGTGGGAGGCCAAAGAAGGGGCCCACCTTTATGATGTGTAGCCTGGGTAGGCATAGGGAGCTGCAGGAGATTTTTCACATGCTGGCCAGTTGGATGTGGACACTGACGTCTTCACTGGGTGCAGCCAGCTTCTTTTAGCCTCTACGAGCTCTAAGAGGTGCCTGATTCCAACATGAGATGAAAGGCACCAGCCCCTCTCCTCTGTCTTCTGCCCCATCGCGGAGATACTGAGTACTGCATGTGCACACTGTGCACACTAAGGAACACTGCTGCAAACTTTCTCTTCCTCTTCACACCTAGCGTTTTGGTTCCTTGCAAGGCCTACTGACTTAACACAAAGTTAGAACAATGACCTTCCACTGATTTCTTCATTTCCTCTATCTGTTCCTTCAGGCTAAATATCTAAACTCAAATCCACTTTCATCATCACAGAAGACAGTTCTTTATTCGAGATGACACCCACTTAATGTATGTTTGTGGGCTAACAGGAAATGCTGGTATACACGGCATTCCATTCACTTTATTATCCGAGACATTTTAATGACTCCTTAAATGTACAACATAGCCTAAAATGAACAGAAACGACTGGATCAGTATGTGGAGTAGATACATAGGGAGAGGCAGTTGATTGCAGTGAAAGGTTAATTTTAATTATCTCTGTTCTGTAGTTTCAATTGGCAACACGATAAAGGTACAAAAGGACAGACAATATGCAAATGCAGCAATGGTTTTGCATCGCTCTGAGGTGTTTTCACTAGTTTCTATTGATGCTGGAACAATTCAGTATAAATAATAGATTAACAAAGATTTATTGCTTCTCAAATAGAAGTGTCACAAAGGTTTCATTCACTAAGATCAAGGCTTCAAAGGGGCTGTGTTCCTGCTGAAGTTCCTGAAATGTCCCAGCGTCACCCATTGTGCAAAACTGTGCCATTATTGTTAGCTAGCTTTGATTAATACAGGAAGGAACTAATTCCTTGTGCTATTCTTCCTTCATAATTTCACTATGTGTCACTCGCCATATCATTAAAAGTTAAAATTATAGCACACACAAATGTATGATCATCTGTCAAAATGGACAATTCAAAAAGCTGGTATCGTTATTTTGAAGTGCACTTCATAAGAAGAGGTTGTGTAGTATGAAGGTAACTAAGTGATACCCTTTCAGCCATGTCACTTCATAGTTGTTGAAATAAAGTTTTATTCTAACATTGCCACATACACTTGTCTGTGTGATTTTCCATGACTACAATGTGTAAGTAAATGTGTGAGGTAGAGATACAGCATTTGCAAGGCAGAGACTTGTTTCTTTTCTAAAACCGATCTCTACTTCCTAATTGTGATGTAAGGATATTTTAAGGAATTGTTTATAAAAGAAGACAGCAAAGAATGTGGGACCTAAGTGGTACACCAAATGGGCCCTATCTTGAAGGAAAATAAAGGCATGACTTTTAAGTTTATCTTTTCCAATAGGTTCGAGTCTACAAGTTTACATTCAGTGTCTTCCTTTCTGGGTTCTGATCAAAGAATAGTAAAATTGCGAGGTGAGATTCTCTTAACCATTGCTAAGTCATTAAAATATTCTTTGACTACCTGTAATCAGCATTGTCTCATAGTCTATTGAAGGATCTAGTGCACTTGCTTTTGATCTTCAAATTTGGTAAAAAAATTTTTAATATCAGTAAAGTAAAAATTCAGTCAATCCAAATTCAATCTTCTGGGCTTTACCTTTCTATGTAATCATACCTCTGTCTTGATTTCATTATAATCGTTTTTGAAAGCCTTTGGTAAAGCACATACAAAACATAAGTGTGTTTCTTTAAAATATCTATGAAAATGATTTTTATTTGTGGTTTTATTTCTCCATCAGTTAGACTATATAATTATCATTTTAATGTTATTATTTGCTCTTAATATTATTATATAGCTATTTATGGCGAAGAATAGTCTCTTATCAGACTCCACTCTACTTTGTGTCATGTTATCCTCTAAACTATATACTGTTTACTAATATAATTAGGGAGGGTTTTTAATGAGAATTGTCTTAACTTTTGGAGTTACTTTGCAAATAACCCTGCATTGTTCAAACAAGATTTTGTATAACAAGTCTCATGAAATTTTTAAGCCTCTTCTTGGCTCCAAATGCTAAATCATCAAATAATAACCTTAAATTCATAAAAGAGAAAAGATAGTACATTTAGAATTTGCGTACTATTTATGAATATATAACATAGTACTTCAAACTTCCTGAGCATAATAATTAGTATGTTTTTATGTATTAAGGATGACAGGAATCTGTCTTCAAAGATTGTAAGATTAGAACTCAGAAATACTCATAGAAATCTGTGTTAGAATGGGAATTCAAAGGTAATATTTTTCAAATTGACCTCAAGTGGTGAAAATGTTCTATATACATACAGTTTGCTAGTTCTGAATCTATAGTTTTAGTTATAATTAATAGACTGGTAAATATTTATACTTTCAGTAGATTTTAATACAAAAACCCTGCTACTGAACAAGTGAATTCTTCAAGTGAATCATTGTAGAAATTGAAGAAACTGGGCTAATATATCTTCCTACTCATTTCATTTAAGATTTGAGCTTTATAGAGCTAAGAGCAGGAGGGCTTTTCCCTCTTCTGATTGTAGTTTTATTTGATATTGTCATCAGGTGAAAATTAAGATTAGATAACTTCTGAGGAGGAATGTTGGCTCAGAATGAAGGAGAAAGAATGAAAGAGTTAATGAAACAAAAGCACATGAGAAACCTGGAAGGGATTTCTGTGCAAGGATTCCTGGATCCTGAATCCTGACTTAGATTCAGTGAGTTACATATGTTCCTCTGACATAAAGGATTATCTGGCGTGGAAATTAAAGTGTACTTTTTAAACTTATTGTGTACTGAGCAGATTAGTTTAAAATATATACTCAGGTTAGTCAAATGGATAGAAAATAAGAGCTTTAGTATACACAGAGACCCTCTTTTCCTCTGATGCCTTACTTTACCTCAGTGAAGATAGTTCCAGAAGAAAATTCATAGTGTCATAGAATTTTCTATACACAATTTCTTGATGCAGTGATAGGACACAAGAGGAAATATTACAATGAATTTAAAAATAAAAAAATACAACAAACATCTTCATAGGAAATAAATAAAGCAGTCATGGTGATATGCTCTTGCAATCCCAGCAATCTGGTAGCTGAGGAAGGAAGACTGTAGATCTATGCCCGGCTGGATAATGTACTGATTTAGTAAAACTTGTCTCTAAATGAAAAGAGGGTGAAAAAACAGAGAAGGAGCCAAGACGTGTCAGGTACAGGCACAAGTTCTCCATGATGAATTTGTTCATTATGAATATCTAAAACTACTACCAAACTTAATAAAAATTGGGCCTAGGAATATAGCTCATTGCCAAAGTTCTAGGTTCAACCCCCGGTATCTTGTGTGGGTACACACACACACACACACACACACACACGCAGGCGTGCACGCACAATATTAGAAGTCATGAAGTGGTGTTTATACTGTACTAAAAATAGGAAAATAAAATGCTAAATTAGATTGGCAAGGCAACAAATAAGATTTAGAAAACGAGGTTTTCTAGAAGAGTGAATGCTAACTCTTCACTGTGGGAGACTTAATAATAGGAAACAATAAAGTAATTTATTTTGGTAGAAAACTCATGATGCCCCAGTTAAACTGTGATGTACACAAATAAATAATGAATACCTAAAACTAAAAAAATAAATAAATAAAATAAAGTGAGCATTAGAATTGCATCTTAGTTTAATTGCTTTAACAGGTGGAAGACATTCTAAAGTTAAAAATAGCATCAATATATTTAGGAATTTATAAGGTAGTAGAAATAGAAGGGCTGGCCGAATAGATCAGCAGATTAAAGCACCTATGTGCAGGCACAGGGGCCAGGGATTTGATCCCTGGGCCTGCAGTGCCAGCCCTGCCCCCGGGACCCACTGAGATGGGAATTGAGACCAGGCATGGTGGTACGCACCTATAATTCCAGCTCTTGGGAGTCTGTAAACAGGTGGATCACTACGAGTCCCATCTAGTAGTGGGACCCTGAACACCCTACAGACCCTTCCCTAAAAATACAGAAAAAAAAGAAAGAAATAGAACGCAGGAGTCTTTGGTTTGAAAATTTGCCCTCCTCTTTTGCGTAAGTCTTAGATAATTTACCAAAAAGTTTGTGTTTATCTTCCAAGTGGGAATGAAGTAGTAGCTATCTCATGAAATGAAGTGACAAGTATAAACATCTTACAAATACTGTCAGATGCCTGTTTTGTAGGGTTAAAGAAAAACCTGTTGCTATTTTATCACAATGACTACAATATGATATTAAATCAAATATCTTATAATGGGCATGTTAAGAAGTTAAACATCTTTAAAGATATGAATAATCATATTCTACCTAATCACTGGTTACACTATTCATTTTTTATTTGTGATTTCTTTTTATCAATAGATTCAGAAACTTTCTCCCAGGGATATTCACTTGATAGATCTAAAGGAATGTCTACCAATTTTTAAAATATTACCTGTCTTATGTATTATGATGTCACCTCTATTCCTTAGGCAAAAAGGTCAAAGATTATCTACTTGCATTTTAGCATCTTTTCCCCTCGTCGCTAACGTATTTGTGCAAACAGATTGCACCCTCACAGTGCCAGGGAGATAAATCAGCAGAATAAGTACACACACACAACAGGTATTTGCATTTAATGATACAATATAGAGGAAGACACATGCAGAAACTACTTAGATAGATGAACAAATAGGATTAAGTTTACAAGGGCTGGCTAAATAACTCAGCAGATTAAAGCACCTGCTTAGGCAGATGCAGAGGCTAGGGGTTGGATCCACCCCCAGGGCATGCTGCTGTGGAAACTGAGTCCAAGTGTGGTGATAATCCCAGCATTTGGGAGGCTGTAAACAGGAGAATCACTAAGAGTCCGATCTATGCAGTGAGACCCTGAAGGCCCTGTAGACGCTTCCTTAAAATGCAAAACAAATAAAAATGAAAATAAAGATTAAGGTTTACACACAAAATAGTCACCATTGTGAATCTCAGGATGAAAAAGTATTGTCAAGGAAAGTGAAATGTCCAAGTTCTCAAACAATACTGCAGGGCATGTAGTCCCCACATCCTGGCAACCCTAAATTAATTTACTTATTCAAAAATAATGTGATGTATTGGGAGAGATCATTGAAAGTAAAATTCAGAGTGTTTTACTGAAATTTGTTAATATATACTTTTTCTCTGAAATTTATCAAGAGATACTTGATTTCGTGTATTTTAATAATAAAATGTAGGGCAAATATAGACAAAAAGCTTAAGCCATATACGGTGACAGTTACATTTCTTAGGTTAAAATTTCAGTAATAAAATAATTGTAGCTTTTGTGAAACATTATTATTATTATTTTATTATTATTATTATTATGTGGGAATGAATCTCCCAGCCTTCCTCTTCTAATTTTCAAAAGTTCTTTGCCTTTAGATTTCAAGACATTCACTTTTAATAGATGAGTTTTGTTGACAAGCTGATAATGATGTATTTGTAGAAATGATGAATTGTCCAATGCAGTAACTCTACGTCTAACACAGAGATGACCTAGAGCATAGCCTGAATAAAGAAGTGCTGTATGAAAAAGTAGACTTTGTAATCAGGATCCTTATGGATATCTTCAATATTTTTGTCTTTTATAGTGTGATCGCAGAGCTCACATGCACTGTAGAATAACTTCAACTGAGGTGACATATAGAATGATCTGAGAATTGTGTGACTTTCTTAATTTTCAGAAATTGAATGTAAATTTAGAAGTGAGTTTTAATTACCATAGTCTAAAAAGATTTGCTATGTGTCCAAAGATGTGAGGAAACTTTTTGGCAACTGTTTTAGAAGAAAGTGCATCTGGGCATAGTGGTGCATGCTTGTAATCTCACTGCATGTGAGGCTGAGGCAGGGGAACCACAGAAAGTTTGAAGATATACATGGCTACATAGTGACACCCTATCTCAAAAAAATGAAAGGAGAGAGAGAGAATTGGAGAGGAGGAGGGAATGGAGGGAGGGGAGGGAAGGGAAGGCAAAGAAAGAGAAGGGAAAGGAAAGAAAAGGAAGGAAAGAGAAGAGAAGAGAAGAGAAGAGAAGAGAAGAGAAGAGAAGAGAAGAGAAGAGAAGAGAAGAGAAGAGAAGAGAAGAGAAGAGTAGAGAAGAATGTCAGGGAAAAGAAAGAAGGAAAATGAGAGGAGGAGGAGGAGAGAAATTTGGACAAAGGAATCCTCTATCAGTTTATCACAATTTCCAGTGTATAAATCCCTTTTCTCAGGTATGAGGCAAAATGAATGCTGAGTGATAGGTTTTCTTTAAAGCCACCTGAAAACTTAGACAATTTGGCAAAATCGGAATAAAAATGACTCACCTCTCTGTGGAAAGAAGGAAAAAATCCATCAAAAAAGTCTCCTGAGTGGCCAGAAGACCTCTGCATAAGGAAAAGAGGAAATTCTTATTTTTATGCAGAAAAGAAGTAGTAGACTCCACTGCTAGTTGCAGGTCTAATGCTTGCTTAAGAATAATAGATTGAAATATTTATAATGATCCCAGTTTTCAGAATCAATGAACAAATCTGGAAAAGCCAAATGAATTAAAAATTATTGCACTCCTGTCCATAAATAAAAATATGGAATCATATATAATTTATTACATTGCAATTTATTTGAGAAAGATATATGTAGTATAAAACAGGAAAATTAAATACAATAAGAAAATTGTATCTGGCGCTATGGAGAATTTTATACATTTTTTTGACCAGGAATCAAACTCACCACCCTGTACTTGTCAGGCAGGGACTGTGCCGCTAAACTACATCCCAGCTCCCTCATGGGGAGAAAAAAAGAAAGAAAGAAAGAAAGAGGGGGAGAGAGAGAGAGAGAGAGAGAGAGAGAGAGAGAGAGAGAGAGAGAGAGAGAGAGAGAGAGAGAGAGAGA
>PVKA01012651.1:0-38206 GCA_004027165.1 Ctenomys sociabilis | reverse complement strand
CGAGATGCATATGTTTCCCCTCCTACAGCAGGTTTGAGTCACTCAGTTTCCTATTGTCTGATGTGGTGGTGGACACTTGTAATCCCAGCACTTGGGAGGCTGAGGCCACAGGTTCACCATGAGTTCAAGGCAGCCTAGGCTATGTAGTGAGTTCAAGGCCAGCCCATGGATAGACGTTGTCTCAAAAGAAAAAAGAACTGATAAACTGATTCACAAAAATGATACAGTCAGTGTCATTTTGGACCCAGAGGCCACCTATAAATCCTTGGTTACAGATTTCTCTGAAATTGAATTAATACCAAGATAAGCATCTATTGTAGTACCTCATTCTCATTCAACAGGAGTATAATGAAATTTACAGTACACAGTGACACATATTCTACCTCCCTCCTTTATGCAGTGGAGTTTCAGATGGGCAATATAAATGACCTTGAACAGAATGAAAATTAAACAGAGGAAAATCATTTTGTGTTAGCAATCCTAAATTACTATTTGTGAGCATACTCAAAAGAAATAATAATGACTAATTCTCATATCTAATTATGTAGGGCTTTGTGTGGCCCATACATTCACAAGTGAATTAGATACAGTGTCATCATAGATAAGAATCTAGAGGGATTTTTCCCTAAATCAGTTCAAGTTCTGTGACATCAGATATTGATTGGTTTAGAATAGTCTATGCAAGTGCATTTATTTTGTGCGTGCTTCATCTTTCATTGTAATGATTTAATACATTTTCCTGTTTGGGGATTATTATATAGAGTTACTTTAGTTCCCTAAAATGAAATTAAATAGCATATTTTCTTCTTAATAGATGCTTTGCATTCAGGAATAGTGGTTATTGTAACTTTCTGTCTTCCAGCACGTGACAAGGAAATGGCTCACTCTTGGGTTTTAGTCACATCATATTTTATTTTATATCTATCTATCTATCTATCTATCTATCTATCTATCTATCTATCTATCTATTTATCTATCAATCTATCTATCTATCTATCTTGCAGTACAGGGACAGAACTCAGGGTCCTGCATTTGTCAAGCACTTGCTTATTCTATTGAACTGTCTCCCTAGCACATCTTATTTTAAAGAATAGACTCTTGCTTTCATACACATTTCCATTCAGCCCATGAAATCCCTTGTCTGTAACACTGTCACATAAAAAGCCAAAGCAAAACCTCAGAAGGTGTGATGAATGAACTAATGGCCGGCCTATCACACTCAGCTGAATTGAATCTGTGTGATGCTGGGCATGAAGACCCTGATGGCAATTGTTGCAAGCAGCATGAAAAGCAGAACAGGAAGGAAAGATGGTGCTCTGTTGGTTCTCTTGGAGAAGCTGGCCAGGTTGACTTTCCTGAGATGAATCCAGCTATTCTCATTGTTGGAGGAGTGCTGGTCCTCACTGTTGCTGAGAATGGTTGCAGTTCTCTTTGGCGGGGTGCTCTGGTCTTTACCTTCAGGGCTGCCTTCTGGCTCTAGTGCAGATCCTTCAGCTACTGGCTCAGATCCTTCACCCTTCTGGGCTGCCTTTCTGGCTCCCACCACTCACATTTGGGCCGTCCCAGCACAGATCAACAGAACAGATTTCTGAAAGCCAGTGAGATAGCTCAGTGGGCTAAAGTGACTGCTTAGGCAAGTTTAGGCAAATGCAGGGAACCACAGTTTGATTGTCCACAAAACATGCTGCACCACCCTGTCCCCAGGTGTGCTGAGCCAGCCACAGTCGCAGTGTGGTTTTGCATACCTATAATCCCAGGAATAGAAAGGCTGAGATAGGAGTATGACTATGAATCTGAGTTGCAGAGTGAGACTCAGTACCAAGTGCAGAAGAAGAGAAGAAGGTGAAGGATGATGAGAAGGAGGAAGAGAAGAGGAAAAGGAGAAGGAGAAGGAGAAGGAGAAGAAGAAGAAGAAGAAGAAGAAGAAGAAGAAGAAGAAGAAGAAGAAGAAGAAGAAACAGACTTCTATGAGAAATTGTTGTGGGTTCTAGGCCTCCAGCTAGACTTGTGGGGTTCATTGCCATTGGCTCTAGGCCTCCAGCTGTATCACTTGGGTCTCTAGCATGTGAATAACCCCTTTGCAGTCTCCTACATTTGATTCTTTGGGTCAATACCATAAAATAATCAATAGCATATGTACTCTATATTAATTCTTTTCCCTTGCAAACCTTAACTATAACAGAAGAATGAAAACTAACAAAATCTTGAAATTACTTCCTTGGGCTCCTATGCTGTCTTCTCAGAGAATATACCAGGAAATACAAGAATTATTTATTTGTGACATTTTCAATTCAGTAATATGTAAGTGTATCATAAGGTTGCAGTTTCAATCCTGCCTTTTTCTTCAAGAAGCACTTTGTACTTTTCTTATAAGGCTGTCTCAAAAAGCAATGTAATACTGAGCAGTACACAGGTGAATACCATAATCTGCACAGTGAGCAGCACAGACAAGGATATCTCTTTTGATTTTCAGACAAATTGTCACCATTAAAATTTTCCTAAATTTCTGCCTAAGTGCCCTTTGAACTATCTTTCAAACTTAATCTGTATATTTTCAATTTTATATCCATGTACACCTTCTAGAAAAAACCTCATATTAAAATTAAGAAGTAAGATTTATTTGTACTTCTGATCTCATGTCTAGGGTAGTGCCTGACATGTAGTCCACAATGGAATAATGCTTGTGAAAAATAGGTGAATTCTTACTCCTTGTTGTGCAGAGATTAATCTATCAGTGTCTCCTAATGGTTTTCTCTCTTATCTCTCTTCAGCTAATTTTCTTTGATTTTTCACAATATCAAGTTCATCTCTCCCTTGCTATCTCAATATCTCCTACCCTTGCCATCCTCAATACACCTTTCAATAAATATCTCCTACTCTTGGAAAAATAAAATCAACAAAATGTATATTTTGACTTTCTTCACTTTCCAGAACATTCTGTCTTTACACAATTAAAACAATATCTCCTTTTGCCCAACATTACTCATGCTTTATGTCTTTTGAAAGTTTATGCCATTGCTCTTTACAAATCTATCTCCAAGAATGCTTTCTCTCTGATCTCTTCTATTTATATTTTTTATTGAATGATATCCATAATTCTTAATGTAGCATTAGCATTTTATTTTAAAAGCTGCAATGATGTGCAAAAAGCAAAAGGAGGAAAGAAAGTAGAATGATAGAAATTTCTATGCACGGATATTGATGGTGGTTACAATCAGCACGTTGTGTACATACAACTTTAGCATGCTCCAAATAATAGATTTTATGTTATACATATTTTCTGCAATAAAAATGGGCCTGTATAATTATTTTAAATAGTATAATATAATCAAGGTGTTTTAAGAATGTGTGCACTAAACAAAATTTAGCTAACTTGAATTTAACCAAACACATACACACACATAATTGTTTGATTTCCAAAAATTGAACCAGATATATCTGTGCTTTTAAAGACAAGAATTAGCTGGGGAGATAGCTCAGCTGCATCAGTGCCTGCCTGGCAAGTGGAAGGTCCTCAGTTTGATCCCTAGTACCAAAATTAAGTAAATAAATAAAAATAAAAAGATAGGAATTTATTTTACTGTTTGATCAATCTTACATACGTATAGCTGCTAATCTAAGTAACTACTTTGAAGATAACAATGTATAACAACCATTGTTAATTTTCTATCATCTTGTTTGAAATTCTCTATCAGGGGCCAGGGAGATGGCTCAGTAGATTAAGAGCTTGCATGACAAGCACAAGAGGATGAGTTCAAATCCCAGTTCCACAAAAGAAAAAAAAAAAAAAAAGGAAAAATTCATGAAGAAGATTGTACATCATGATCAAGTGAGATTTGCTCTAAGAATGCAGGGATGATTCAACACAGCAAAACCCAGAATGTAACATACCACATCAGTATAAACAAGAACAGGAAACCTCATGATCATCTCAATAGATGTAGAAAAAGCTTTTGTAAAGTCCAACGCTCACTCATGATAAAAACCCTACAGAGAACTGGAATAAATGGTACATATCTCAACCTGATAATAGCCATCTATGAGAAATCAACAGCCAACATCATACTAAATCGGCAAAAACTGAAGGCCTTCACTTTAAAATCTGGAACAAGACAAGGATGTCTACTGTTTCCACTTCTATACAATATAGTTCTAGAAACATTAGCCAGAACAATTAGACAAAAGAGAGACATATAAAGAATAAGGAATGGAAACAATAAATAAAATTATCATTATTTGTGTACGACATGGTACTCTACATAGAGGGACCCAAAAATATTCCACCAAGAATCTTGTAAATTTAACCATCAAATTCAGCAACATAGCAGGATGCATAGTCAACACTGAAAAAATCAGTAGTATTTTTGTAAACAATGAACATACTGAGATAGAAATTAGGGAAATAATACCTTTAAAAATAACATTCAAAAAAAAATAAAGAAGAAGAAATACTTAGGAATCAACCTCACAAAGGGTGTAAAAGATTTATACAGAGAAAATCATGGTATTCTGAAAAAATAAAAGATTGAAAAAAGATTTTAGAAAATAGAAAAATATTCCATACTCCAGGATAGAAAGAACTAACATTTCAAAAATGGCCATATTCCCAAAACTGTTACACAGATTCAGTGCAATTCCTATTAAAATACCATTGGCATATCTCACAGAACTAGAGAAAGCTTTCCCCAAACTCATTTGGAAGAAGAAGACATCAAGAATAGCAAAGGCATTCCTGGGGGAAAAAGTTATAGGAACAGTAGCCTGAACAATTAGAAAAGAGAGAGAAATAAAAAAAATAAGGAATGAAAAAGAAGTGCAAGTATCATTATTTGCAGGTGACACTAAACTCTACATAGAGGAGACATATCACAATTCCTGACCCAAAATTATATTATAATGCTATTGGGATAAAATCAGCATGGTACTGGCACAGAGACAAACCTGAAGGTCAAGGAAGCAGATTAGAAGATTTACACAGAACTGCAAACAAAGTAAGCCACATTATCTTTGCTAAAAGAGCCAAATACGCTCACTGGAAGGCCTCTTTAATAAATAGTTCTGGAGAAACTGGCTTTCCACATACCGAAGGTTAAAAACAGACCCATGCCTGTTGCCATGCCCAAAAATACAGTCAAAATGAATCAAACATCTAAATATTAAGAAGGAAACAGTAAATCTGAAAGAAAATGTAGGTTGAAATCTTAAAGATATGGGGGTAGGTAGACAGTTCACGAATGAAAATCAAACTGTGCAGGAAATACTTCAAAGAATGAAAAGTGTCCCTCTGAGAAAGACCTTCTATCTGGAACATAAAAAGAATTTTAAAAAATCAGGCCCCCCAAATTGGAAGACCAAATTCAAAAATGGGCATCTGAGAAGAACATACACTTCTCAGAGGAAGAAATACAAATGGCAAATAGATATATGAAGAAATGTTCAACATCACTGGTCATTTGAGAAATGCAAATTAAAACAACTCTGAGATTTCATCTCATCCCAGAAAGAATGACTAACTTTAAGAAGTCAGCCAATAACAAATGCTGGAGGGGCTGCGGAGAAAAAGGAACCCTTTTGTACTGCTGGAGTGCAGACTGGTTCAACCACTATGGAAATCAATGATGTTTCTTAAAATGCTAGGATTGGAGATCCCGTTCAAGCCAGCCACACTCCTTCTGGGTATTTTTCCAGAAGAACTGGAAACCTCATACCTCAGCGATATGTGTGCATCCATGTTTATAGCAGTGCAATTTGTCACCTAAATCCTGGAAGCAACCCAGATGTCCATCAATCGAAGAATGGTTAAACACAATGCGGTATTTTCACACAATGGAGAATTATTATTGAACAATAAGAGGATAAATTTTAGTCTTATTTTGGTAAATGGATGCAACTAGAGAACATACTCTTCAGTAAAATAAATCAGACTTCCCATGAGCATACATTATATTCTTTCCTTAGTGTAAAAACCTGACAGAAAATAGAATATAAGGGGTACAATAGATACTGGGAAAAGGGAATGAACTTACTCAAAAGGAAAGAGTTACTGAGCTGAGGACAAGGACTGGAAAGGAAGTGGGGGAAAGAGATTTATCTATGTATGTAAGCAGGACGGTTTGAACAACTGTACTGTGCATAGAAGCAGTTAACGCTTTAATTTCCTTCATCTCCATTTTTCAATTGTTTGTACTTTTCCTCTTCTAAATGTCTTATACATTTCTTTAATTGTTTTGCTCTTCTTATAATTTTACATGCATATATCTGGCAATATGAATAATTGGTTGGCAGACAACACTATGTATTAGAACAAATACTATGAAATTCATGTCATTTTCTTCAGTGCATTTCTGCATCATATTTGCGAACTTTTCTTTTTAAATTCTAATTTGTGTGCTCTTTGAAAAGTAAAAAATATATAGTATTAATTTAATAAAGAGTGAATGCAATAAGCACAAATACATTCAAGCTCCTTATTGACCCAAAGAATATGCTGTTTTCTGGTTTACTGAGATCAAAGACTACTGAATTGTGCTATAAAGAACTGTCTTCTTCAAGCTGTTTAGAATTTCACGCATTTCTACAGTAATAAGCTTTAAATGATGCATGATCCTTTAAAATAGTTCAACTGAACTGTATTTGTTTCCTTTTTACTCACCCCGTGGAATTTTGTCATTTTTACTTAACCTGGAAATGTTTAGCATAAATTGGACTTAAAACTTTTAATAAGATATTGAGTAAAGACAAAATAATTTCAAACATCCTTAAACTAAGCATAGAAATTTTATTCATTTGTGTATGCCTAGTGTCCAATTTGAAATGAAGGATTACTTTGGATCTTCTAGATACAGATTCAGCTGTGAAAGCAACAGTTTTCCTGAACTGCCCAGAGAAAATGAAGAAACCCCTTGATGAAATAAAACATCCCAGAATGCTGAGAGCAAAGTCTTAATAATTGTAATGGGAAGCAACTGGCTTATAAATGCTTGACTTTGTCATATTAATTAATCACCATCTTTTAAGAAAGGAGCTAATTTCACATAATAGTTTCTATTTAATTACTTTAGTTAGTAAAGAAGAAAAACAAAAACCTGTTGGAATAAAAAAAGGTTTATATCCTAAGAAAAATAGGTAAAATAGGAAGGAAGGAGGAGAAGAGAAATTTAGCACTACAGTATCTATTGAATAGGACAGAAAAATAAGAATATAGCATTTTCAGAATTGTATTATAAAAGCTTGGAGGGTATCATCTGTAGGATGGATCAAAGTTATGAAGATATCACCATTTTTCTATTATAATATGGAATACTAAAAATAAGTCATTTTGGAATATAAAAAGACTTTTCTCTTGTTGAAATTACAGTATTTTAGTGTATATTACCATTATAAAGACATAGTACCCTGACATATCATCTGTTAATTCTCTTACTCATTGCATATCCAGGAGTTAATTCCTTACCCAACTCACAACTAAGTATTTCAACTAGACAAAGGCAAAACAATAGTTCTTGTGTCTCATGCTTGTTTTATTTACTGAAGGCAATACTTTTATTAAAGTTCACTGACACTCCAATTGAGTACACAAAAATATTACTTGTACTTAATATTTATGCAAATTAAACATTTGGGAAAAATACTGTACTATGTTATAAATAATATGCTTCTTGATGAATATGGAAAGGATGAAAGATCACAGTGCAACTGTGAAACAAATGTATAGTTCTTGGAAAACCAAATTAGCTCAGGATCTTATGAAACTTGTAGCTATTAGATATCAAAAACTAAAGATACAATTCTGTTCCTACATAGTAAAAATAATTTATTATAATATCCATTTCATTTTTATTTTCCAAACTTTGCTATCAAAGTGTGTAAGATATATGCCATATTCCACAAAATCTTTAATAATGAAATTCATATTTATATTGATTAAGTGGAGGAAAATGATTAGATTGTCTCATATGAGCATATTGCCTGACCTCCTAGACATTACTATGAAATCTGAGTGGAAACCTCCCTAACCCCACAATTATTATACTGAGTAAATGTCAAAATTGCCACCAGCTTGAAACATAGCTAGGACCCTGGTGTCATAGATAGTGGGATCTTGGGGCCGGGAAGATGGCTCAGTGGAATAAGTACTTCCCTGGCAAGTGCAAGGGCCTGAGTTCAATCCCCGGTTCTACCAAAAAAAAAAAAAAAAAGATTCTGTGATAGTGGGATCTCTGAGTCCCTGAATAAATGAACTTGGGTAAACATTTCCCATGGAAGCTATGAATGAGCAGGGTCTCTCTTAAAGCAAAATCTTATAAAGAAATGTACTATTTCAATTTACTGAGCACATAATGTCTAAAATCTTGCCTCTTATTTTGAAGCTCTTAATATATTCTTCCTGCTGATCACTGGGGCTATTTTGATGTTTTTCTTTGCCAAATCAGTCTACCACATTGAAACTTAACCTTTTGCAAAATCTTATGACATAGGGAAAATAAAGATCAGTTGTTTGCTAGGGTGTAACGTTCATGACCTCTAGTTAACCTTCCAAATCAGTCCCTACTTCATGCTGTCATGAGACAGGGCTTTAGAATCCTATTGTTTGCATTCTGGTCTTCTGAGATCCAGCAATTCCTTCAAGCTGGTACCAAAGGCTTATGAACCACTTAGCAAGCTATGGCTGAAGCAGTGACCCCACTTCTTTGGTACCTCTTCTTTGCACTAATGACTTTCCCTGCATAATCTTCCACAAACTAGAGGAGGAAAAGTCCATTGTGGAGAAATAGTTCACATTCATTTGAGTTTCTTGTGCATACTTTGAGAGGTGCTATCGATGCTGGCTTGCTCACAGGCAGAAAAACATGATGGGGGAAAGGCAGAGGAAAAATGCTCATCATATGTAGCGAGAAGCCGAGAGGTAGAGACAACATGCTTCGTAGAATTCATAGTCAGTTCCTGCTGACACTGAAGCTCCTCATCCAGCCAGACCCCGTGGCCAAAGAGCAAGTCCAGTTAAAAATGGATACATGGACCACTAATGATCAACACACCACATGAGCCAGTTGCCTGCCAAAAGCACTATCGCTAAACACACAAGATCATTAATGGTCCTTGTAGAACTAGACCATAACACTTATTGAAGTGTGGAACAAGAAAATTATGTGAAAAATAATTTGCATACCATGAACCTTAGGGATACACTGAAGTTCATATGTTAAAGTGTAGCTGGATGCTGATGGCTTTGGAAGCCAACTAGATTATGAGAGCTTTAACTTCATTGTGGATTAATCCATTGATGGATTCATAATTTGATTCCCGTATTGGAAGGTGATGGAATTTACTCAAAGAGGATAGGATTTGGGGCATGATCTTGGGCATGTCTCTTATCCCTGGCCCCTTCTTCTCTGTCACTTTCTCCCTGTTATCTCCTTCTATCTCTTCCTTTTGCCCACCACAAGATGAGATCTTTGCCCTCCAGGTCCCCTCTACCATGCACTGCCTCTCTATGGGCCCAAGGCAATGGAGCCCTCTAATGTGGAGGGAAACCATCTAACTCAGCTCTAAAGTAAACTCTTCCTCAGGTTGTTGTCCTCAGATGTTTTGTCAAAGGAACAGCAAGCTAAGACAGGAGTGTAATTACCATTATCCACTTAGTAAGTTTAAAACTCTATTTCTAAATTTTCAATCACCTTGGGACCCACGTTGAATGAAAAAAGACTTTGTGTAGAAATCAAACAATGATTTTTAGCTTTGGCAGCCTTATTTTATGTGTAACTAACTTCTCTCACTTTGGAAAAAGTTATGAGTATAATATATGTTTTGAAACACTTATTTCAATTATGCTCAGTGTAAATATTTGCCCTTAATAAGTGCAGGGTGCTGAAGACTTTTTATTAAAGTGAGATAAGAGGATTGCTAGGAATCCAAGCTGTGTAATGAGACCCTGTGCCAAATAAATTAATAATAAAATAATTAAAAGTAGCCTTGGTTATTCTGACATGATAAAAGATGCCAACGGAAGATATATGTTTCTTGCCTGGATATCATATTCTTTAAAAAAAAAGATATGATTAAAACACTTAACATTTTGATGAAGGTTCTTTTCTTAGTTTTGTGGTGAGAATCATTACAGATACTGACTTAATGGCACTCATGACATGAAACAAAGAGTTCTGACTCTTATTCTGACGATTCTCTTTATGTTCAGTTACTGCTGCCCCTCCTTTAAATTGGCTTTCAGTGGTCTCTGAAATGGTTTTTGTCTTGTTCTACTGCTTTCTGTTGTGTTTGTCTGTTTCTGTAATGCTCCTATAAGTGTGAATTTGACAACTTATAAAAGTGCTTTTTGGATTTTTGATGAAACTGCTAAAGCAGAAGTGAATATCGCCTGATCATTCCCAGATGCTGACAGAAGAGTCATTGTATCACTTCACCCCTGTTGTGCCCTTGTCTCTATAGGTACACCCGCCTCCTACACTCTTACAGATAAGAACACCCTAGGGCTTCAAACCTGCTAAAGTGCCTCCCCAGGTGACAGGGTTATAAAAATTTTCCTCTTGTTTTACAGCGCTATATATATTTTTTGCTTCTCCAGTGTTCATGGTTAGTAATGAATAGTTTTCTGACATGATTTAGGTAAGAAGTATTCTCCCTCTCACATTGACTTGTTTCTAGACTTTTTTAACCGGCTGTTTACAATCTTGAACTGCTATGATTTCTGTATTTTCACCAAAAGAGTTCATTTTCCATGAATTCATTCTCCTGACTTATGTTTGCCAATAGAAGAGTGTAGTGATCCTCCTGTCTCAGCCTCCCCAGCACTGGGATAACAGGCATGTGCCACCATGCCTGGCCTTGGTCACCAGCACCGTGAGCCCAGGGTTCAGGGCCAGCATGGCATGCATAACCTGGATCCCTGTGCTGGCCAGGTATGCACTTAGATCAGTGGGATGGCTCCCCTGCCCTCATCTTCTGTGCCATATTTGGGCCTCCAGCTTATTGATTCTCTTTGTGTATTCAATTCATTGATTTCTTCAATGTCACATTTTTTTTCATTCCTTCTTCCCAGTCCCCCGAACCCAGGAATTGAACTTAGGAGCTTGTGCTTGCCAAGTAATCACTGAGTCACTGAGCTATTTCCCTGACCCCAATGCTATATTTTGAATTACAAAAACATATTTGTGTCTTTAGTTTGTGTACTTTAAATTTTGAATCTAAACTAGAAAACTAAGTTTAGCAAAAAGTCTAGTGACTTAATTAGTGATATTTCACAAAAAGGTTTCAAGTTTTTTTTTTAAATAAAGTTTTCAGTATAATACAATCCATATTCATTTTTGACCCAAGTTTCTTATTTCTATGATTAAATTGACACAGATGGAAAATTTAATCACTGGGCATTATTACCTTACAGTTATCACATAGTATTTTACTAAATATCTTTAAAGATATCATAGTTGAAACTATTGTAATTTTTGGCTTGTAAGTCAATGAATGACATTTATTATGGCTCAAGAATAGATTTAATGTAACAACAGTGAGACTCAATGAATATATGAGTGAACCATAATTTTGTTCATCCCTATTCATTTCTGCGTACATAAAAGTATAATAGATTGGCACTGCAAAGGAATTACTGTAGCACTGAGCTATAATATTTATAAATGAAACAATATAAATTAGAAAGAATTTAGAAATATGTGGACAGATATTCCTGGGTAAATCATTTCTTGCACAGCATTTGTGTGCTAAAGTAGATGTTAAGGAAGGTAACAGTTTTCAAATAAGTAAAACAAGAACTCTAAAATTATCAAGAATAAACTACTATATGTATTTTCAAATATAGTTCCATAAAAGAAAAATCTGTTTTTAATCGACTTGTCTCCTTAGTGTGAGAACCTGAATGAGAAAGTGAAATCTGAAGGGTACAACAGATACTGGGAAAAGAGAATGAACTTATTCAAAAGGAAAGAATCACACAGTTGAGGAGAAGGACTGGAGAGGGGGTAGGGGGAAGAGATTTATCTACATATGTAAGCAGGATGGTTTGGACAACTGTACTGTGCATTTCTTCTGCTCGTTTATGGAAAAGAGCAGATAATACATAATTTGTTTCGTCTCCTTTTTTCAATTGTTTGGCCTTTTTCTCTTCTTAATACCTTATATATTTCATTCTTTTTTTCTTCTTCCAATTTCAGGTGTGTATATCTGGAAATATGAATAACTGGTTGGAAGGCAACACTATGTACTACAACTAATACAATGAAATTCATATTACTTTGTTAGGTGAAATTCAGTACTACATGTGTTTTTTCTGTTTTATTTCTAAATTAAACTGTCTTTAAAAAATAAAAGAATATTAATAAAGTATAAAAGTTAACAGCAAAAAATCATTTAAATAGAAGTAATTCAATAAGAATTTGGAGTTTTTATTATTATAATTATGAGGTGAAAGAAAATAATGCTGAAAGTTTCATGTTTGATAATGAACTTCCCTCCAATATTGAAAATGTAGTTCCCTTATTTTCATTTGTGCTTCTAGAGTAAATTAAAACAGTACTGACCTACTCATGTATTTATTAAAGAAAAACTGATCTGCTTATAGAAGGAAAGAGTGCAAATATCCTTTGATGAGAATTCATCAATTATTGTGCTCACTCCCAGAAATTACTGAAGATAAAAATCATTATAAAAACAAATACAAACTGAAAAGCAATCTTACTAGCTGTTGAATACATGATGCCCACTCCTTCTATTGGAGGTTCTCCTTCAGTTTTTAATAAAAAAACTCATTTTAGGGAGAGTCAATGTAGTTTTCACCTTTTACCAGAGGATGACAATGTTATGGTTCATTTGAGAATAAATGTATTTTGTTTATTAGAACTTTAATTGCCACTTCATAAATAAACCAAAGTGGCAAAAATATTACTGGATACCAAAAGTCACAATTAAGTCTACAATGCAAAAAATACTAGGAAACAGAGGGTTTTGCAGAAAATATCTTTTAGTGTTAATTTGAACAGTTGGGGTGGGAGGGAACGCAAGTTGTCTTTTGAAATAAGTCACTCTGGTCACCACCAGACAGGTGACCATCAGGCTGTACTAATTCTAGGAGCTAAACACGGCCCCTGTAAGCCAAGGAAGTAGCCCAGCCACATAAGCATCTGCCCAGCAAGCACAAGTTCTCGAGCTCAATCCCCAGTACAAACAAAAAAGAGGAAACCATACAGTAGATAAGTGAAGTACGAAAGTGTGTAGTCATATAGCAACGTATGATATCTAAAAACTAGTAACTACCAGACTTTATATATACAAATACATTTTCATATAATGCAATGGAACAGTTAAACTGGGTACATGAATGAATAACTTCTAAAAACCAGAAAGGATTTTGTTGTACTTAGTTGTGTAGGATTGGCAGGCATGCAAGTACTAAGAAGAAAACATGCTTGTTTACCTCAAGGATGAGATCTGTCTAGCATTTACGATGTTGTGTTAAAATGTATAATTTGCTAAAGACAAAGATATGGTAATTCATAGAGGGATTTAGGTTGGATGGCATCGTTATTCTGAACATTTAAATATTTAATTGAAATTGATAGCTTGACATAACAGTACCAACCCCTTCTGGGTGGCACACATGGCAGATAGTGTGGTGAAAGGGCAGGATGCATGCATGGAGCAATTCCTAGCAAACAACAACAGCGACAAAGAACAATGCAATTCCCTACAACTGAGGGAAAACTGAACAACACATAACATTTGTCTTACAAAAGCGCTTGTGGGTGTTGTGGCACAGAATTGAAGTTGCTCATTTGTCTCTTATTAGGGCAATCCAGTTCTCTTGCTAAGGAGTAGATTAGACAATGCAGATGTTTAAGGAACATTATTTTTCTCACACTAATAGACAAACACTTAGTGCGTTATGCACTTAACATACTATGATTCACACAAATTACTCCCTGATTTTGTTCCCAGCAGACGTATCTTGGCATCTCCTAGAAACAGCGATACAAACATCTGTGCAAATTTCTCCCTAGAAATTGTTCCGTAGCAATGCCATATGGAGTAAATGTTTTCATATTTTTCTCATTCATTAGACATTACATGAAAAGTTTTGTGTAATTACTAAGAAAAACACATGAGGAAGTGAAGCTACTTGTAAGGTATTTATCCATTTATTGTCTTAATGATGAGTACATTATTCTTTTCCTCATTTACACATTCATTGCTTGCAAAGAAATCCTTACTCTTTGTATTCAGAATTACGTGTGAAATATAAAGTTCAAAATCTATAGTGATACAAACGATTGCTGCCACATGTCTTTTTTATACCACTGACTGGGATTTGACCCAATCACTTTGTAATTCACTTAACTAATGCCTGATGTAGAGACCATCAAGCTGCCTTCTATATAGCTATGAAATGGAGCCATGGAGTATCTAAGTGACACAGCTAGTGACAGAAATAAAGCCTGTATTCTTCATACATCAAGCATTTGCTTCTACAAACAGTAGAATGTTTCTAAGCAATAGAATGGAATTTATAGTTTCAATGAAAATTAATTCTCTTACTTTTAATGCTGTGGCTATATAACAAACATTAAAATGCAATCTTGCACACTGGTTGTCTATCAGTGGTTTTTGTATTTGTATTTGTTTTCAAATAGATGCATAAATGCACATTTTCTACAATTATCAGACTACATAAACATTTGCTGGCGGAATGTATTTTTAAAAAAAATCCTCTTGTCTTTTTCAACAACAGATTCATTCATAATGTAGCTGCATGTATAGATTTTGTGCTTAATTTGATTTGTTTTAAAAAGTGTGAGTTTTTAAAGTTCTGATAAATAACTTCATATGTTAGGAATATCAAGTTGAAATTATAAGGTCTTCACAAGTGTAAGGATCCCAGTTTAATCCCTGAAATCTCGTGTTGCCTCACAGTGCCAGCCACTGAAACCCAGGATGGTGGTGCATGCCTATAATCACAGTGCTGAGGAGACTGAGATAGGAGGATCATTATGAATCTGAACTGCGCAGGGAGACCCTGTATGAAATAAATAAATAAATAACTTAAAAATGAACTTGCAAATTATGATTAAAGCAATTATTTTTTTATTGGACTGGAGAGCCAGCGCAGCGTCTGAGCACCTGCCTGGCAAGTGTGAAGACCTGCATTTGATCCCCAGTACTGCATGCAATGACACTGTACTGGTCACTGAAAGGAGTGGTGGCACACACTTGTAATCCCAGAACAGCAAAAGCTGAGATAGGAGAATCACCAGGAATTTGAACTGTGTGATGATATGCTGCATCAAATAAATAAATAAAATATTTTTTAAAAAGGTATTCTCATCATATTGATCTGTGAATTATATTATCCTTTGTTCCAATTCCATAATTGAAAATACAGTTTTAGTGTCATCACATATTCAGTTACTTGTTCATAGAAATATTTTACCATAATCTCTTTGCTTACACAGTCCTTACAAAGGGATAGGCTATTAGAGTCTCCTCTGATGGCATTTCTATCCTGAGACTTTGCCAACAAACAGAAAGCCTCTTAACAGTTTAAAGAATCCAGTTCTTAGATTTCAAAGGGTTATAAATTGAATATTAAAAATTAATGAGCCTTTGATCCCAGGCATGCTGTGCAGGCCCTGCCCCTGGGACACACTGAGATGGCAACTGAGGGTGGTGTCACACGTCTGTAATCCCAGAGCTTAGGAGGTTGAAAACAGGAGCATTACTATGAGTCTGCTCATAGTGATGACATGTAGACCATATACTACAATACAAGTAATTAATAATAATGATAATAAACAATGAGCAAAACTATCCATTCTTGGAAACAATTGCTTTTCATCACTCAGTGAAAATCGTACTATAACAATTATCTTTTAAAAATATATATTGTAGTTTTTGCAACATATCTTTGAATACAAAAATATTAATAATAGCTTAATATAGTAATCATAGCAGCTAATTCTGATATATATCCAGATATGAAGCCCACACCATTAGTCTTTTTTTTCTCATTGTCTGTAATTCCTGATGTTAGTAATCCTTAGAAATAGGGTGAAGTCCACTATAAGTGTTAGATATTCTCTGGTCTCAAAATAAAGTCTGTAGTAGAGTTTATCACTCCTTCCTTGATAGAACTTAGCAGAATGTTATAGCTATGCATAGTCTGAGAAGACAGAAGTGCGTAAGTGCCTTGTTCTTCTGCAAAAACAATGACCCAATCTAATGTAGTGATCTTGCTAAAGGGGAAAAGTCTTTGTGTCTAACTTGTGGATTTCTTTTGTGACAATCAGGCATGAACAATGATGGAAAACCATGGCTTTTGCCACTTCAGACCTGTTTGCTTATTGTAATAAATTTCTATTTTAAGGGCTCTTCTAGATGATATTTTTAGATTATTATTACTGTTGGTCCTATTATCAGTATTTAAGCATCAGAATAAGAAAACTGTCCATGTTCTGAAAGGGCTATAAATAAAGTTCCGATATATATCTGTGGCCTCGAATCCATAAACCTAAATGCTGAGGGCTTTCAGGACAGTCAATAAAGTGTCATCATACTAAGCATCCATGGGAACTATAGCTCAGAGGTGATGGAAGTTATCAAAACCACTGAAAAAAACTGAAAGCAAAGAAAACCATAGTCAGTTTCAATGTTTCCAGAACATTCATTTGTAAGTGACTTTTATGTAACTCAGAATTGTCCTGCATGTGTTGGAATTATTATTTTTATTTATTTTTAATTTTTGTTTTATTGAAGTACAAATATCAGTAAGACAGTTTTAAGATACCTTGACAAGATGGATTTGATAAATTAATACACTGCAAACTGTTTTCATAATGTTTTTGTATCATAGAAGGTGCATACATGATATTATACTTACAGACATTATTATAGCATATGACTCTTATCAGTAAAGAAAGAGAGTCTAGCTGTTTGCATATCTTATTTTTTTTACCTAAATTACATCAAAGATTCAATAATTAATACTTTCTACTTTGTTATTTTCCTAGTGGTTGTCCATAGTACTAGGAGCTGACATGATATCCTGTCCACCCACCATTAGTGCAAATCTTGCCTCTCATAGTATTTTTTTTTTTTTTTTTTTTGCAGAACTGGGGATTGAACTCAGGCCCTTGCGCTTGCCAGGGAAGCACTTATTCCACTGAGCCATCTCCCCAGCCCCCTCATAGGATTATGTAGAAGCACAGCGTTATCTATCCCCACTGTACTGTCTATACACACACATCATGATTCTTCCTTTCTATACCCCTTCCTTTGTCTGCACCTGTCAGAGATAGGCACTCCATTGTTATTCAATGAACTTAGGTGCTTGAACTCAACAATGCAATCCATGTGTTGGAATTTTTAGAAAGATAATGTCAGATCCATGAAGACAATAAAAATATAAAATTTATAAACATTAAATGCAGCAAAATAGTTCTTCCATCTTTATTCTTATGAAATGCTAAACATAAACAGTTCAAGCAAAATTTCAGGATCTCTCTCTCTCCCTTCCTCCCTCCATCTATCTATCTATCTATCTATCTATCTATCTATCTATCTATCTATCTATCTATCTATCATCTATCTCTCTATTGATCTACTTATCTGTCTACTTCTGTATGCATATTTGTCTGTGTGATCTATCACATTTTCTTTTTTTTCAGTTATGATTATAATTGAAGAGTTCAGTTTTTTCATGGATGTCATAAGACACTTTCCCCTTTGGGGAAGGAGTTGGTCTTCTCTGAGTTCCTCCTCATACCAACATTCTTTGGGTAATGACCCTTATCTATCCACATTCAGGCTTTCTTTTGGTTTTGCAAGGCTATCAGTTAAATAGTGTGTATTAGTTTAGCAGATTTACACAATTTCCATAACCTTCCAATTTCCTGTTCATCACCCCACACTACAGATGAGTAATAGTCTCTCTCCTTCTCACTCTCTCCTTCCCGGCCACAAATATCTCTTAGTCTTTGTTTTTGCTTTACATGGTAAATTATTAAAAGTAGTCTCATATATAAATATAATATACAGGGCCAGGGAGATGGCTCAGTGGAATAAGTGCTTCCCTGGCAAGCACAAGGGCCTGAGTTCAATCCCTGGTTCTGCAAAAAAATGCATTTTTATCTAAGGCAATCTTTACAAATTCAGATAAAGTTAAATTTTCACTAAATGGACCTCATGTGCCCTGACAGCTCTCACCTTCTGCCTTCAGGATATTTAAGGAAATTGATAGAAGGGAAATACTTGCCATTCAGCAGCCTTCTCACCCTCTGGCTACAGACTGTCTTTGGATAAAGTTATCTATTATGAAGTATGTCACCTTTAGCCAAGTGTTAACCTGGTTTCTCTAGCACATGGATTTCTGTCAGTTTGATGGAGGATTGAAGCTGAAATGCATCTGTCACAGAATTGCTTCAGAAAATGTGCATTCTCTGAAGTATATTTTATTGATGATGTCGCCCTAAAATGAACACTTAGTGTACTGTCCTTAGAATCACAGATGAATGGTTGCAGATGTGGAGGGAAAGAGCACATACTCATTCTCCCTGAAAATTCCATATATTCAATCACATTGAATTCCATTTATACAGCATTTTCTGGGAAGGAGTGAGCAGTAGTTTGTTGCAATTGACACTTAAATATGTTTCCATACATAGTGTCAAATTGATTCTTATTTATCTTCAAGTGAAATATACATCAGACTCACATATCACCAATTTTTATATTTAGAAATTCAGAAACATTAAAAAACTGTGAAAATATGGATCACACTATGTTAACTTTTGTTTCCAAAAAGGTGATCTTATTATGTTTTACATGAACTTGGTGAAGAGTTCTTGTAAGAATTGGTTCAAGTTTGATTTGAAAGGCATGACCATGAAGTCACTTGGTTTCTTGGGGTGCATCGTTTCTCTTCATGATAGAAACTGAACCGTGTCTCAATTTACCTCTTCTAAAAGGTACATCTGTGTTTTAGATCAGGGTCTACAAGGCCTCACTACACACATCGGACTCATAGTGATTCTTCTGTTTTCGGCCTTTCAAGCCTTGGGCTTACAGGCGCATGCCATCAGGCCCAGTCTCAGTCCACCTCAGCATGCCCTGGGGACGGGGCCAGCACAGCATGCTGAGGACTGAAGCCCAGTCCCTGTGCCTACCTGAGGAGGTCCTTCAGTCTGCTCAGATATCTGGCTGGCCCTCAGATGTGTCCATATTAATGCTTAAATATTGTGAGTGGTGACCTTTCAGTGCTTTGATACTTTCATTGTAACTGTATTTTCTAAAAGGTAAAGAGAAGGGCCAGACAAATAGCTCAGTGGATTAAAGCACCTGTATGCAGGTGCAGGGGCCAGGGATTCAATCTCAGGGCCTGCTGTGCTGGGCCCACCCCCAGAGCACACTGAGATGACAATTGAGATTGGGTGTGGTGGCGTGTGCCCATAATCCCAGCTCTTGGGAGGCTGTAAACAGGAGAATCACTACAAGTCTGATCCAGTAATGAGGCACTGAACAACCTGTAGACTCTTCCCTAAAATAGAGAAAAATACTCTATAAAATAAAAATAACAATAAAAAATGTAAATGAAAGGTAAAGAGACCTTCTCAGGTAGTGTAAGAACCATTTCTCACACATCTTTGCTTGCTTTTGAGCCCATCTCTCATATGTTTCCATGAATGTTCTGTTCTAAGAAAAGTCAGTTATTTTCTTTTTCCTCAACCCAATTTCACACCTGTTCCTTGGCTCTTTATCTGTTCTTTTGTCTGCTCCACAAACATCTCTTCATCTTTTATATTTAGTTTTCTTATAGCCTCTCCAAGCAAGGCTCCCTTGGATTCCTCGAGGGTAATGAATCTTTCTGAGCATCACTCTTCTCTTTCCTGAACCACTTAAAAGGAGATATGTGAGTGTTTTCTCTCACTAGCGAAGACCATAGGTTCCCTGGTGGCAGTGGCTCTAGAATGTTAATCTTCATGTCCTCCAAACTGAGTTCACCTTACAGAGAAAATTAATGTGTGTTGAAGCAAAAAAAGAAAGAGAGAAAAGTTAGAAGCAAAATGTTAGTAAGTCTTATTGGAAATATTTGCTACTGCCTATGGAAAGCTAGAAAAGGATGCATAGCACAGTTTTTGTCACTGGAAATATTAAACTTGCATGTTTTTATAAGAATGATGAGAAGGGCAGGAGAGGGAATGGTGGCAAGAGATTTATCTATGTATAAATGTAGGATGGCTTGGAAAATTATGCTTTTGGTTTTCACTGACCTGTGGAAAGGAACAGTTAATGCTTAAATTTTTGACCACCTTTTTCATTATTTTCCTATTTCTTAATTTCTTACAATGTTTTCTATCTTTTTCCAATTTTACATACATATATTTAGTAAACTGAACAATTCAGTTGAAGATAACACTGTGCAATGTAACAAATACTGTCAAATTCACATTTTTTTGATTAGTGAAACTCAAACACTTCTAATTTTTAGTACTATTTTGTATTCTCTTTATTTATTTTAGGGAAGAGTCTACAGGGTTTTTAGGGTCTTCCTTTTAGATCAGACTTGTAGTGACCCACCCATTTGCAGCCTCCCAAGAGATGGAATTACAGGCGTGCTCCACCACACCCAGTCTTGATTGCCATCTCAGTGCGTCCTGGGGATGGGGCTAGCATGGAAGATCTGGGAATTGAACCCCAGGCCCCAGTGCCTGTTTGCAGGCACTTTAATCCACTGAACTACTTGGCCAGCCCTTGTATTCTCTTTAGTAAATAAAAAAATAGTGAAATAAAGAATGATATCTGAATTCATCAATAAAATGCTCAGGTTTCAAGATAAAAATTTATTCTGTCTGCAATGGTGGCATACAATCAAAATTGAATTCATATTAATATGTTTATGATCTCTGTATAACAACTTGAAATCTTCAGAAAATTTAAGTCCTGAGATTTTCTCACTTTTTTGGCACTTGTATCCATTTCTATTCTCTGGCCCATTCACAGTTTGTAATTAATATATAATTGAATAACTGAACAACTAACAAATTTCAACTACCTCTTGGTTCATATGCAAGGATGTTTTAAATAATAAATTCTAGGCCTATTGGATTAAAAGCAGACTGCTAATCAAAGATTAAACATATCGTAGTCTGTAGTAATCATTTCTTAGCATTGAATTCTCTTTTCTTATAAACTTTAATCTGGGGTTATTTTCAATCACAGGTTTTGGACAAGGGAGTTGTCCGATTTTTCTTCTCTGTTATCATTATTTGGAGCTTAAACAGGTAGGAATTTTTTTAATTGTCACTTTTTCTGTCCTGAAATGCTACACTGACACTTAGAAGTGTGCATAGGGGCCAGGGAAGGAGCAAGAGTCACTTACTCTGGAAATACAGTAACAAGTGAATCCCACAAGTTGAGCCATGGCTGCTCCTCCTGGGTTAGATCACTTCTCACCAGCGTTCACCTGGCCTCCCTCTGACTTTCTGCCGCACCGAGCCTGCATGCCTGTGTGCTACAGTGTTGGACTCCACTTAGGATCACAGCGTTTTCCTTTTCTTCTGATATTTTATGTATCCTGAGTTCACGTCTTCATCCCTTTTGTGAGAATCTGTACTTTCCCACTTTCTAACTGACATCAATTCTTTAGGCTCATTCTTATTTCAAACAATAAGAATGTGGTGACGGGGATTGAATCCTGGCCCCGATGCTTACCTAAGCAGGTGTTTCGTCCGCTGTGGTCTCTTAGTCTTGCTGTCCCTATGACGTGCTCTTTTCTATTCCTCTCCCAATATAGAGCTTATTTATTCCTATTTAGCCAGAAAATTTGTAGAGTCCAGAGCCAACAACGTATCACTTGCCCTCTACTTGAAAACCTGTCTAATGTCAAAATTAAAGATAAATTCATAGATCTTTAAAAACAAACCAGCTGACCTCTTGACATTGAATACAGGGTGGCATTTTAATCTGGCATGTTTAAGCAAGAGGAGATTGAGCAATTCATAAACTGAATAGACCTAGATTAAATCCATTTTTGGAAGCTGACTGATCAGCCAGACCTATAACAAATGAATGTACAAACCAAGCTACTAAATGAAATCATAATAGAAATGTAGCAAAGAGTCAAACAAGTTAGTTTTTATCTTTTTTTACTCCAGTATTTCATAATAAAGATGTCAAAGTCTAAAGGTAGAATGAACACAAAGGAAACAAACTAGATAATCAATGCTTTCACTTTTAAAGGTACAAATTCTATTAAAAATGTGTACATTTAAGAAACATGTCTCCTGGGGGTGGTGGTGCATGCCTGCAATCGCAGCACTTGGGAGGCTGTACACAGGAGGATCACTACGAGTCTGATCTACATAGTGAGACCCTGTAGAGCCTGTACTAATACAAAAAAAAGGAACATGTCTTGATGAGTTCAAATGTAAGTAAATACTATTGGTGTCTTTGCTACAACCAAGGCACTAAACTGGGTAAACTTAAAAGCAATTGTGCTCAAATCACTATAGTTTGCTTTATCTACCTGTTTCATAGAAAAATACAGATAAAAATTGTATCAACTAAGAAAAGTCTTCTTACCAATAACAAAGACTGACAGAGACATTGTTATTTATTTGTTTGTTCATTTGTTTATTTATTGATTAATGTGTGTGATACAAGTTCTCACTACTCAGCTCTGACTCCTAGTGATCCTCTTCTTTTTGTCTGCCCCAGTGCTGAAATTACAGGTGTGCACTACCACATCTAGTCTCAGTGGTGAGCCCAGCATGCCCCAAAGTGGGGCCGGTGTGGTACGTGGTGCTGGGATCAAGCTCTGGTCCCTGTGTTTGCCTAAGCAAACACTTAGTCCTATGAGCTATCTCACTGACCCTATGAAGTGTACTTTGAAGTGCTGATATCAACTTAATGAATTGTCCATATTGACAGATGATCGTTCTGCATTTGTGTGTGTTGCAGATTTAAATGCTAATGGCATGGTGATAGTGAATGACACATTAAAGTTAGGAAGAACAAGATCGCCCAAAGGGTGACTGCTTTCCTGTATTGATTAAAGCTAACTGACAATGGTTTCATAGTTCTGCACAATGGGTGACACTGGGGCATGTCAGACCCACCAGGTTGTACAAATGTCTGTTCTGTCAACAAATTTAGGCTGGGTTGTTTCAGCAGCATCTATTTTATTGCATTTTCTCTTGCTGTTATTGTTTGGGACAAGGTTTTACTACGTAGTCCAGTAGTCCAGGCCAGTCTTTTTATCTTTCTTTTTTTTTCTTTTTTCTTTTTTCAGAACCAGGCATAGAACTCAGGCCCTTGCACTTGCCAGCAAAGTGCTTATTCTACTGAGCCATCTTCCCAGACCCCTTCAGGCTGGTCTTGAACTCAGTGCCATCCTCTTACCTCTGCCTCCCAAGTGCAGGAAATATAGAACTGCACTGCCATATTGAATGTACTTACATCAATGGCTTCCTTTTATTATTTTAAATTCTTTTTTTGTATTTTTTATTTATTAAAGAGAGAACAAATTTGAAATAAAATTGAAAAAACTACAAGGATAAGAATTTCAATTAACAAAGTAATATGAATTTCACAGCATTTGATATATTATATAGCATTTTCTTCAAATTAGTAATTCATAACCAGATATATACATATAACATTGGAAGAAAAAAGATAAAAATCAGAAAGAAATATATAAGAAATTAAGAAGGGAAAAAAGTAAAAGCAATTAAAAAAATAATTAAATATTCTCTGCTCCTTTTCACAGATGAGCAGAAATGCACAGTACAGTTGTCTGAATCATTCTGCTTACATACATACATAAATCTCTCTCCCCTACTCCCTCTCCTATCCTCCTCAACTCAGTAAGTTTTCTTTTGAATAAGCTCATTCCCATTTTCCAGCATCTATTGTGCTTTCAAATTCTATTTTTCTCTTTCAGGTTCTTATACTAAGGAGAAAATATGATGTTTTCACATGCAGGTCTGATTTATCTGACTTAAGAGTATGTTCTCTAGTTGCATCCATTTACCAGCAAAGACTTTATTCTGTTTTGCAGATTAATAATACTCCGTTGTGTGAAAATGTCACAATGTCTTTATCCTTTCTTTAGGTGATGGCCATCTGGATTGTTCCAGGATTTAGCTATGACAAACTGTGTTTCTATACACATAGGTACACGTAATTTACTGTGGTATGAGGTTTTTCAGTTCTTCAGAAAAAAATATCCAGGAGGGGAATATCTGACTTGAATGAGCTATTCAATCCTAGCTCTTGAAGGAGTCTCCACACTGATTTCCGTAAAGGTTGTACCAATCTGTACTCCCACCAACAGTGCAGAAGGGTTCCTTTTTCCCCACAGCCTTTCCAGCATTTGATATTGTCTGACTTCTGGAAGTTAGCCATTCTTTCTGGGGTGAGATGGAATCTCAGTGTTGTTTTAATTTGCAATTCTCAAAAGACCAATAATATTGAATATTTTTTCATTTATTTACTTGCCATTTGTATTTCTTCCTCTGATAAGTATATATTTATCTCAGTTGCCTATTTTTAGATTAGGCCTTTGCATTGGGAGGGGCTGATTTTTTAAAAATTCTTTTTATGTTCCAGATAGAAGGCCTTTGTTGGAGGGACATTTGACTATAATATTTTTCCCAGTTTGTGGGTTTTCTTTTTACTCTGTTGGAGATTTGTTTGAAGTGCAGAAACTTTTCACATAGTTGAGATCTCAGTTGTTGATTCTTTGAAGTATTTTCTGTGTAGTTTGGCTTTTGTTCAAGGACTCTGTCTATTGCTATGTCTTAAAGATTTCTCCCTGAATTTTCCCCCAGAAGATTTAGTATTTCTGTTTTAATGATTAAATCTTTGATCCAGTCTGAGTCTAGCTTTGTGCATGGAGACAGGTATGGTCTAGTTTTAGCCTTCAGCATATAGAAAGCCAGTTTTTCCAGCACTTGTTTATCAAAGAGGTTGTCTTTCTTCTAGTGAGCATGTTTGTCCGCTTCATCAAAGATATGGTGGCTACATCAATGGTTTTCTTTGTTCTTTGGGGACTACACATCATTCTGATTCTATTTTGCTGAGTTCTGCTCATCTATTCTCAGACCAGCTCATAGGAATCAAATTGCTGCTCATCTCGAATTATCTGAATTGTTAACAACCAAAGATATGCAGATCAATAGCGGTAGAAATAACTAAAAGATGTGGAAGCCCCTTTAATATGAAATCCTTATGCTTTGATTTTCTCACATATTTATCCTCTTTCCATAATCATCATCTGATGGGTTTGGATTCGGCATTCTAATTTTTAACTGACATAAAATTTCCACCAATATATCTGCATCACAAGAAAAAAAAACTTCAGCTACGTCAATACTAGAGTGTTTCTAAACTGATAGATTTTTACTACAAGAAGTTTTAATAATTGTATTAATCCTCATAATTATTGCTCCATGAATATAAAGTAGTTCAATTACTTTAATAATTTCTTTGTTCTTTTCTCCACTTGCACCTCACAGGAGACATTTATATTCCCATTTGTCTAGTGTAGAGTAATTGTATATATATTTATAGCTCATATAAAATAAATCATATTCCATACAATTTTTGTTTGACCTCTTAAGCTCAAAGTATTTTTAAAAAGCAGACATGGTATTGCATGTACAAAAATTCAACTTTTTGTCATTGAATGATGTTCTATTGAATAAATCTATCATGATGTGTTTCTCCACATAGTGACTCTTGGAGTTATTTCAGCTCTTAGCTGTTATAAATGAGGCATTTGGAACTGCACTGTGCAAGAATCATATGAACAATCCTCTATTTATCTTGGGTAAACTCCTGACACTGGAATTGCCAGTATGTACGGTAAGTATATATCTACACACAAAACGTCCCTGAGAGTGATTGAACTATCATACACTACCTATGAGACATCTATGAGAATCACATTTTATCACAGCTTCTCAGTGTATATATGGCCAGTTAAGTACATTTCTTTTATAGATGATTAAATAGATCTATAACACCAAGAAAATCAGGTGTAGGATGTAATAATTTTGAAGATTTGATTTGCATTTCCCTGAGCACCGAACATGTTTAGTTTGTGATTTTTGAGTTCTATATAGTTATTCAGAATGCAATTCTTTATTTGATACATGTACTTCAAATATATCAGTCTATGTATGCCTACTTATTTATCCTCTGATTGCTTAAAGAAAGCAATAATACATGTGCTGAGTTTAACTGATATTTTTGTCTTAGTGACAAGTGTGTTCATAACCCAAAAAATTTTTCTAACTTCTGTGGTATGTGTTTTTGTATGTACTCTGTTGTCCATTCTTAAAATCAGTGACTCTTCCCCCTTCTCTGTTTAATTTGCTCCTTAAATACATGAAACATTTTCCTTATTTCCAAAATTGAGTTTTAACAGTTTTATTTTTTTTATAAAAATGATCTTTATGTCAAAATTATTTGTCTCTTTCACAAATTCCCCACATCTTGTTAACTTCTTCCTTATATTTTTTTCTCCATTGAGGATATTTTAAAATTTGTTTTTTGTAGGATGTTGAACATTATGTTTCAAAGATCTATGAATATGTAAATAATGTTTATTCCTCAGGAAATTTTATACCTCTTTTTCTCCTATGTCACCTCTGGGGAAGAATGCTGTCCGACATTTAATGCTGAGCTGGAGGGTGGATTTTGGTGACTTTTATTCCATGTCTAGGGTTTTCACATCACTCCCACACCCTTCAATGGGACTCGAAATATCGGTGCAGACTGGTAATCCAATCTGTAATCAGATATCTCTATATGCGGTATGGTTTATTTGCTAAATCCCAGATCAGTACAACACTGCACTTGGGCAGGACTGACAGTAGTTTGGGTATGTTCTCTCGATCTGCACTCTGCTGCGGTGTTCCCAGCTATTAGGCCGTGTGAAAGCCAAGAGCGCCTTCAAGTAAATTCTTTGGACCCACTCCAGCTTGTTCCTTTTCCCCCTCAGTTCACTAACACTGCAAGAGATTTGGTTGGTCCCCTGCACTACAAAGCTGCTGTGCAAGAATCCATCAGAAAGGTCATGCAAGATTTTCAGAAATTTGTTAAAAGTGGAGTAAGTGCTTGCTTGGCAAACACAAGGTCCTGAGTTCAATCCCTAGAACCTTCAGAAAAAAAAAATTTCCTAAAATTATTCTACTGAATTTATACTTTCTAGCCTCCAATATGCCAGGGAAGGAAAAGTCACAGCTCTCTCCATGTGTAAAAAAAGCTTTTCATTTTCCTGAATTGATTTCTTTTACATTTCCTTACAAACTTAGCTATATGATGATAAAAATAAATTAGAAAAAATAGTACCATGCTATTCCTTATTTTAGTGAGAGATGATGGTATGATAAAATTTCTAAAGCCCCATTACAAGCAAAAGATCATTTCTTGTTCACACCTGTGCATTAAAAGATAATGACTGTAATAGTTCTTAAAGACTCTTTTTTACACAATTTACAATCATAAGTTTACCTAATTTACTCAAACAAATCTTATTGTTTTGAGTCCTGTAATTAATAAAATAGATGTTTATAAATGGCAAAGAAATATGCCATTATTTATTAGAAAATTTTGGAGTGAAACACACATATAATATCATTTTATCACATTAGAGCCAATGACGCTCCTTATCTGTCTAGTAAATTTTGAATCCTGCCCAAAACATCATTTTCTTCTTTGTTTTACAGAAGAAAATGCAAGCAGCAAAGAACATAATATTAATGGCCCATTTTGTATGTCACTTAGGGACTGCCCAGAAATTTTGCAAATAGTGTTTTATTTTCTTGTTAGGAACAACACGGAATACACATTCCCATATTAATTTCCCTGCACGGAAAGGCCCAGGGGGTGTCAGAAAGGGATTTAAATGATTCAAAGTTACTCTCCTGAGATAACCGAGTGAGGAACCAATGAAGGAAAGCTGTGATATTTAATAGCTCTAAACACAGCTTGAGTGTTTGAAAAGACATCGTGTGTAAAATCCTGTGACAGTGTCTGTATTTGTGATTTGCATTTAGCAATCAGTCAGTGAACTTGTTGGGTGATTTTAATACCAGGCATATAAGTACTTATGTGTTAGGAAAAGAAAAATGCCACTTAGTGCTTGACTTTGTTTTTTAACATATATTTTTGACTTTCACAATTAGAGCTGCTTGATGTATACCTCCAAGTTCAAGCCCAACTCCCTGGAGTACGGGGGAAAAACGAGCAAAATAACATATTGTACAAGGCAATTGAATGTTTGGAGATTTTGCCAGGAACAAAATATTCTGTTTTGAACAAGCAAACTTACTCACTTTAACTTATGCTCCATGTGTTTATAGTTCATTCTGTCATTAGTTAGAGACCATACATAGAACATTGTTTTGGATATGACTTTTTTCTCCAGCATTTGTCATTATTTGATTTCTTGATCAGGGCCATTTTTGAGAATTTTGGAGTAAACATAAAGAGCAAAATAAAAGATAGCTCACACGAAGAAAGGAAGTAGATTCTTCTCAGAAGGAGAGGGGCTCAAGAGATGGAGGGTGAGCGGGGAAGGTGGCAGAAGGGGTGAGAAAAGGAGTGGGGTGTGCTGTGTTTGGCTGTAAACATTCTGTACAAATAAACTCAAATTAATAATAATAATAGAGACAAGGCATGGGGGTGCTCATGTGTAATCCCAGACTTGGGAAGCTGTAAATAGGAGAATCGCTATGAGTCCAATCTAGTAGTGAGACCAGATTGTAGGCCCACCTCTAAAATACAATAATAATAAAAACAATGATGATGATGCACTATAAAAATGAAAACTGCAGAAAGACTTGAGCACACTCTTTCTCAGTAACCATGAATTAATGACAATGTTTTTCCAGCAAAGAAGAAGATCAAGTCAGAAGACAGATACATTTCTCCCCTCTGCCGTGTCACAGTGCTTCCCTGCATAGAACGACATATTGTATATGTGCTGCCGAAGCGAGCACAGAACGCCATATTATTTTTTTTTTCTTTTTTCTTTTGTCTTTTTGAGACAGGGTCTCCCTATGTAGTTCAGGCTGGCCTTAAGCTCACTTTGTAGCTCAGGCTGGTCTCGAACTCATAACAATCCTCCTGCCTCAGCCTCCTGAGTGCTAGGATTGCAGGCATGCGCCACCACGCCCGGCTCAGAATGACATATTGAGCACACTGTCCAACTCATGGTTTAGAACTTTGCTGAAAGAAGTTGCAACTCTGTGTGTGTGTGTGTGTGTGTGTGTGTGCGCGCGCGCGCGCGTGCACTCGCGGACACAACAGTGACTCAGTCCCCTACTAAATCCATGCTTTAACATTCTGTTTGCTCCCAGCTGTGCCGTTATTCTATTACAGCCTTAAACATCAGAATTCAATTATCTTTCAATTCAATTTCTGCTCTACAACATTGTAAAACAGTATAAAACAATTTTATTTAAATTTTTGAGAAAAACACCTTAAAGTATCACAACATTCTAGAAATGAGTACAAAACACTTTTGTTAAATGGCCAATACTCAGAAGTAATCCACTTAAGCAACTTTCATACAACATTATTTTTAAATTTTATTTTATTGGTACATGTTTGCAATACATAAACTTACATTCATTTTAGGGAGTAGGTAAATGTATATAGCACATTTGTATTCTTTTATTCTGTTTGCTTTCGCCAACTTGTCTCCTTTCCTTTGTTCCTAGTGCCCCTTTTCCCATTTTCATTATCTTTGTCATTATTGTAATTTTTAGTTTGTGTTTACATGTAGGATTTACATTTGCATTGAGTATTTCATACATGCACATATACACATATACATCTTAGATCTACTTACTTTCTTTCCCTTCTTATTTCTAAACTGAAGTAAAAGGAAATAACTATAGGGCCTAAAAAATGGTTAACTTGGAAAAGACATTTTAAATAACTTCAAGCCAAAGTGTTATTAACATTTTCTATTGATATTTCTAGGTTCAGTATTCATTCAAACTGAAGTATTGTAGTTATACAAAATTGACATTTACAGGAGTTCGGTAGACAATTATGACTAAGACCTATCTACTTTGCCTTCACAAAATATATTTTCTGTTTTCTATGAAGTTCATACAATTACTAGTCAAATGTATGAGAAAAAAAATCAGGCTGGCTTTGTCAGTTTCAGAAGAGAACAATTCAAAATGTGGGAGCAATTTATAGCTTCGAATTACACTCTAAAGTAAAGTAAAAGTAAAATGTCATGTTCATGTTTTCATCCTCAAATATATTTGAGTTTCACATTCATGGCCTTGAAAGTGCAAAACTTCTCACTTTACTGATGACTTTATTAAAGAATGTCTTATTAACATAAAGCTGCCATACACGAACATCTGAGTATGTCTGAATGAATCAGATTTTGCTGCATTTACACATAACATATACAACTAATGCTACAAATGCCTACACCACAGTACGTTGCTGCCTAGATACAGCAGGTCAATTAGCGGGAAAGCTGTTTGTTTTTACAGGAAAGAACTTATCTACAGGCAGCAGCGACATCAAATGAAAAACTTAATCTCATAGAATTTTACCAGCATTCAGAGTAAAATGTGGCAACAGCGCTCTGGGCGAAAAGTAGGACATCTGAGAAACCACGCAGGCCAAGAGGAAATGCTGGGCAGGAGAATTTCATATGATGTACTTGCCTTCATGGATCTTGGGAATGTTGGCCTGGACCAGTCATTTTTATTGTGTTAGTCTCAAAGTTAATTAAAATCTCTGAGGTTTACAAAGGTTTTGGTTTTTATCACTATATGTGTCAGAATTTGTGAAAGTCAAAATGAATACTACAAAAAGTTAATGTGCTTATATGCTGATTAACTTAACATATAATCAATAGGTCTCACATGTGTACATGTTATACTTTCAAATAAATCACAAATATTTTATAACTGAAAATTAAAGACAGGAATGGCATTATTATTTTCATAGATTTCTAAATGTCTACTTTTAAAAATACTGCATTCCTTTACCTGCTCGTCAATTCAGTTTCCTGAGATATAATGCATACAATGGACTCTGGAAGACTCTACCTATACTTGGGAATGAAACTATGGGATGAAATTTCACAATTAGTAAGCAATTGTTTTATATATGTATCAGTGCAAGCTTCCAAAAGCCCTAAATGTCCCTGGCCTGGACTACGGTGCAAGGGCTTATATGGCAGGTATACACATTGACCCCATGACCCTCCACAAAAAACCAAAAAAGCATGAGGACGCACACACCCTTGCATCTGAGAGAATGACTTCATTGCTCTGTAGAAAATTCTGGCTATCAGAAATTGCAAGTCTTGGGGCAATTGGTTATTAGCAGTGGTGTACTGGAGACTGTGGCCCTATAATTTTCCCAATGGTCATTTTGCTGAAGAAAGAATTGGATAGGAAATGAAGTGGTGAGAAGTTTTACATATATTTAAAAGTGTTGGGCTGAAGAAATAGCTCAGGGGCCTAAGCGCCTGCTTAGACAAGTGCAAGAACCTCAGTTCCATCCCCAGTATCACATGCCATGCCATCCCGCCCTCGGTGCATGGGTAGAACCAACGAGAACAGATGTGGTGGCACATGCCTGTGATCCCATCACTGGGAAGGCTGAGATAGGAGATCACTATGAGTCTGAGCTGTATAGTGAGCACTGCACCAAATATTTTTAAAAGTATTACAAGTAGCATTAAGCATAGGACACTCAGACCAACAAATATTATCTACTTCGTAGAGGGGAGGCTGGTGACAAAGCCGAACAGGGCCACAAGTTTCATGGTTGCCTTTTTTTAACCACCATCCTGGTGCCAGAAGCTGTCAAGTTCTGTGTCCTGGTTGTGTTCACCAGTCTCTGTCATTGACAGGACAGGGGTGCCATTGCCCAGCCAGTTTTCTGTGCCCCAATGACCCACTTCATTACTGCTGGTGTTTCTGTTCCTGTTGTGTTTGGGCTTCTGCAGATAATTAAGGCTTCTGATAAATTATATAATGAGACATTTCTTCATCCTGATAAATTGCAATCACCTTCCGTTTCTTTTGTCTTTTTGATTTCATTGGATGAGATTGCAGATACCCAAATAATAAGTTACTTAGCAAAAAAATCACCAGCAAAAGATTTCTTCAATGACAGCATTCTTCTTCATGAGTTATTATTTTGTTTTAAAACATGTAACTCAGCCTTTGTTTTTGTTAAACAGGGAGACAGTTGTATAATTTGCCAGTCAAATGAAACCTAAGGGTTTCAGCATGCCCAGGAAAAGATGTCAGACCAAATTATCATTCTTACTTGTAATTTAAATTATGAGGTCATTTCATGACAGAAAAAAAAAGATATATGGCTCATAAAGAAAATCAATTGTGTGCCAGCATTCTTAGTCAAGGCACTGGCAGAGATGAAGTAATATGAAATCCGTGACTCTTTTCTGTCCATTGGAGCACATATTTTTTAGCTATATTCCAGCATAAGAGACAGCATGCCACTCCAGTAATCAAATGTAAGCAGAGTACAATACAGACATGATTTTAAATGTTGTAAATTTGCAAAGCTTGATTAAATTTCAAGATTTAAAGAATGAATGCATAACAATGAAGATTCACCACTCTGGATTGCTAAATCTGCATTCTTTATTATTTTCAAAACATATTTCTGACTATTATTTTCTACTTTGCATTCATATCTTCTCCATTTTCAAAGCAATTCCATTGCCACGGGACTCTTTTTCCTCTCCCGGGCATTAGATCAGAAACTCACAACTAGATATGACTGTTTTGCTCCAGGAGGAGATACTTGTTAGAGGTGAAAGATGTGTTTTCAGCTGCTACAACTGAGAATGGGGTTATTAAGCAATCTACATAGCAGAGGAGAGGGATGTTCTAAATTCTTACAGTGCACAAGACAGCAACCAGGGATTCTGTAATTAATTTCTGGACCAAAATGTCAACAATGCTAAAATTGAGGAGCTTGCATTAGTTCATATCCCAGCAATTCTTACCTCTTTAAATATCTATCAAGGGCATTTAAAGATACTAAGTAATTTGATTCCGTTTTATATCCTTATGCAATACAGTTCAATTAATGTGTAAGTGAATGAGATGAATAAGGTGATTATTTCCAATTGTTTATAGATTAAAAATATAGTAGTGAACCTTAAGGAAGTCCATCTATGAAAACTGTTGAGGCACACAGTGTCGTATCAAATGATTTAAGCCACTGAGTTGCTTAACAGTATATTTCTCCTCTTTTTATAATGAAATTGAATATATTTGTTTTTTCTCTCTTTTTCAGTATATTTAGTACAGGGTCCTCACTAGGTAGATCAGACTTATAGGGATCCTCCTATTTCCAGCATCCTAAGCACTAGGATTACAGGAGCACCCCCCACCATGCCCAGTCACAATCACTGTCTCAGTGCGCCTTGGGGGTGGGCCTGGCAATGCATGCAGGGAATCAAGCCCCAGTTGCTGCCTCTCCCTAAACAGGTGCTTTAATCTGTTCAGCTATTTAGCTGGCCCATATTTATGTTTTATACTACATTTGTGGTAAGGTTTTCATATAAAATAATTCATAATAGAGTCCTGGAGATATTTAATGCGTACGCTCACCAGATGACCTTGCCTGCTGGATTTCTCCATATAAAGAGGCTAGTACTACATGCACAGTGAGTGGAGGGTCACTGCCAAAAGCATATAGGAGAATATTTTTCTCTGAAGTCCTGTTCTACAGGTTCTGATTCCACTGTTTTTGTGAAGTCCCCAAAAGACCAGACATGCAGAATCATTGTGCAAGCAAAATCATTGGTCTTCCTGAGGGAGAAAGACCAATCCTGTTGTCCTGTTTGGGCTACAGAGAGAGTCAGAACTGAAGTCCTGGGCTATGGAGATGCAGACTGTTACCATCTGTGTCTAGTTGTCCTCCATACAGCTCATGCACAAGGAGTGGACTTTTAGAGTCTATGATTAACTTAGATCCACTAGGTGTGAGGGCTGCTGAGATTATGGGTGTGAGTGCTGCTGGGGTTATGGGTGTGAGTGCTGCTGGGATTATGGGTGTCAGTACTATGCTCAGCCTGGGGTGGATAGCCTGAATGCAAGTAAGGGAGACAGACTTGCTCTCAGTAGCCATTGTTGCCAATGCTCCTGCCCTTTATCTCTCTGCTCTCTGCCACCACATGAAAGGCTGCTCCCTGCCATGTGCTGCTCTCCCTTGGAGCCAACTGAGTATGGACTGAAACCTCCAGTGACTGTGCGCTAAATAAATCTTTCCTTCCTTCATTGCAGGTGTGAGGTATTTGACCCAGCAATGAAAGAAGAGTAACTGAGACACAGACAATTACTAAATAAGTGTGCATGGTCCCAGTGAGCAGGTCTTGGAGACTCAGTGAGCTATCATTCTGTTTCAAAAGCTAATTTTTGCCTTAGAAAATAAATGATCATGGTTACTCAAAGGATTAGAAATAGTATGCAGAAAGTGGGCCTAGTAGCACCAAGGATACTTGTAGGAGAGGGTAAGAAGATTACCAGTTTGAGGCCAGGTTGGGCTGCTTACGGAGACACTACCCCAAGGTTCCTGGGCCTGCACAGCATGCAGTGCTGGGCATCCCACCCAGGTCCTTGGTGCTTGCCAGGCTTAGACCACTGAGCTATCTTCCCATCCCCTCAAAATAACATTGTAAGTAGGCTGGTGCTTCAATTTTATGGTTACCTAACATACTTGAGGCCCAGCGTGCAATCTCTACCATGCAAGGGAGGATAGAAATAATATAAATGGTACACAGAAGATGGCTAATTGTTGCAAGGGAAAGTCATAAAAACAAAAACTCATTTTAAAGGAATCTTTTTAAATTGCTCCAAATGTATATATGGGGGTGTGTGATTATCTGATTAAAACAGCTAAGGTAAGGATATATTGATACTTAATGAATATTTAAACTCTTTCTCAGAAGTCATACAAGCAGTAAAACATTAAATATTGCTATATATTTTTATTTTTTAAATTTTTTCTAACAGCCAGATATGACTTCTTTTAAGTTCCATGTTCTTTGATATGAATGAAGATTTTAGCTTCAATTTTTTACACAGATCATGCTCACATGCTATTGTTAACTGAAGCATTTTAAAGATAGGAATAAATATTTTAAGACACATAAAAGGCAATTATTCCATGTTGGCTTTCTAGCATTCCCTCTGTGCTTCTTTTTCTCCAGAATTGTTCTATTTATTCCAGACTGGCCTTGACCATAACAGGTAGTCCAGGCTAGACTTAAAGTCATTGCCATCTTCCTGTCTCACTTGAATTGAAGGGATTATGCTGGGAGTATAAACATGAGTTACTGTCTCAGGTCTCAGTGATTTTTCTGATCTCTTTTCTAACATCCACTTTGATTCACCAATCATGCACTTTATATTAGCTCTGATTAATGAGGTTTTTATAACATTTAATTCAGTTTTCATTGAAATATAGTTTTCTCCTAGTTTATGATCTCACCAAATAATTATTAATGAAGCACAAATAACCTTGGATACATACATAACTGATGTTTGCAGAGATAAAGTTTAATTCTCCATTTCAAGGTTAATGTAACTATCAGAATGTACTATGTTGGCAATTGAGTCAGTGCAGAGATTAGCATATCAATATTGCACTAATTCTTATGATGTGGGATTTGCTGAATGTTAAGCTACTGTTAATTTTTATGTGCTACTCATAAATAATTTAAATAACTTAAAGTCAAATCAGCGAGGAATGCCTATATTCCCAGCCCTCTGGAAAGTTACAGCAGGAGAATTATAAGTTGGAGCCCAGCGCAGATACTTACCATTTAGCAAATAGTGAGATACTATTTCAGAATAAGAAGAAGGGGTATTGGGACATAGCTCAGTGTGAAGTCCTTGGGTTCAACCCACAGACATGGAATATGAATATATATTCCATGTATATATATATATATATATATATATATATATATATATATATGTATATATATATACATATATATATATATATATACACATATTCTTTATATATAATCTTCAACTTATGTATTTCGTGTAGAGTCTTGCTATGCAGATTGGACTCATAATGATCCTACTGTCTCAGCCTCCCCAGAACTGGGATTACAACCATAAGCCACCATACCCAGTTTCAGTGGCCATCATGGCACACCCAGATTCTGGGCCTGGCATGGTATGAGGTACCTGGGATTGAACCCTGGTCCCTGCACCTGTCATGAAGGGCTTAGACCACTGAACTAATTCCCAGCCCATTTACACATGATTTTGTTGAATTTTCTACTGTCGGTTCCAAAATTGATGACTTGACTTTAATACTGATTGTTAAAAAATATCTGCACAAACGCAACATGGAAAATTTAGTGAAATATATTGAGCTACATATGAGTGTGTATATATGTGACTAATTGTTTAGTGGGGACTTTGTCACATCCACAGCAAACAAGGTAGTGAGAGTTAAAACATCTTGTGGAAGTGACAGCCTCAGAGCCTTAGCCGTCAGTTTAGTTCACATCTGTCCTACTTGAGCTGTAATAAAAGGTTAAGAAAGATGAGAATGAGTCAAACACATTCTCTTATGGGGCAGTGCTTGGGATGACAGTGCATAACTTTTCGCTCTTCTAATTTGGGTTGAAGCAATTCAAGGCAGTCACAGTCTGACACTAGGAATGCTTCTTAGAAAGAGGAACTGAAATATGGCTACCTTCTTAGATGGTCATTAATGTGCAGTTGGTGTCCGTCTTGAGGTGAGGATAACTTTTGTCTCTGGAGGAATCTGTGGATCTGCACAAAAAGAAGGATCCTTCCTCCTTGAATCTGATGGTTTTTTTTCTTTCTTTTTATTTTTATTTTTATTTATTTTTTATTTATTTTTATTTTATTAAAATACAAATGTCAATAAGACAGTTTCAAGACATCTTAACCATACACATTCGATGAATTAATACATTGCAAACTATTTTCATAACATTTTGGTATTGTACAAGGTGTATATATAATATTATATTTACAGGTTTTTTTATAGCTGAATTATATCAAAATGTTTTGGATCTTGAAGGCTTTCTGAGTAACTGGAAACAGAGGCTGAGAAGAAATTATAACAGACTGTAGCCAGAAGAGTGTGGGACAGCTCCAGGCCCTGAAGTCCTCGCAAAGCTCAGCAGATTCTTCAACACTTCTCTGTTGTGCTAAGGGTCAGGCTGGAAGACACAAGAAGACATGACCTTATGCTTTGGAGAGAGAAATCATTTCCTCTTTGGTTTGGCTGCTCCTGCAGAGTGTTCACTTTACAGCCTGTTAAGGGGGAGGGGAGAAGGAACAAAAGAAGCAAAGAGAAAGACAAGCAAGGGGAGGAGTGAAGAAAAAAAAGCAGAGAAAAATAAAGGGGGCACTAACACTCTAGACAGCTAAAAGTGGATCCAGCTAAGGATACCAGAAATGTATTCCTTTTCTTGAAATTAGTGAGAGTTAAGAAGACCACGCTCTCTCCTCTTCTTTGCATTTCCAATCACAGAGAAGCCTGAAAAAGAGCTGATGATTTCACCTGAAAGCGTGACAACCGAGTGAGAATGTGGCTATCCTTGAACTGCTCTAGATCTTTCATAAATAAAGTAATTGGGGAGCTGTGTCGATTGTCTATCTTGCTATACAGAGATGAGAAGTGGTAATCTGATAAAACTACAGTGAAATGCTATAATTGTTGGAAAACAAAATCATTTCCAAATTATTTTCCCTACTGAGCTGGCAGTGCTCAGTAAACCAATTGCTGATTCCAGGGTTAAAAGGAGAGCTGTGTTTAAGTGGGGACACATTTAAAGGGTACAATTTATACTTCATTTTTATACTTTTCTGCTGGATGGTTAAGACTTAGGTAGATCAAGACTTATATACCAATATAAGAACTTTATATAAAAATGAAGTATACATCGTGAGCCCATAATACTAAGCTGAGCTGTAAATGGATATGGTCGACAATTTCTTTGAATAACTCCCTATGGTTGCAGAATGCTGGACTGTGTTGGATTGTGGTGTCGAGTTCAAGCACCTAAGTTAGTTGAATGTCAATGGAGTGCCCACTTTTGACAGGTGTAGACAAAGGAAGGGTTGTAGAAAGAAAAAATCATGATGTGTGTGTATAGACA